>VZUI01037877.1:0-18929 GCA_013401135.1 Cettia cetti | reverse complement strand
AATAATAATAATAATAATAATAATAATAATAATAATAATAATAATAATAATAATAATAATAATAATAATAATAATAAGGCTTCCAGAACAGTCTGAAAACAGTTTAACATTCTGCCCTTGAGCTATTCTTCCAACCAAAATTTCCAGTATGTATTCTTCCCTTTCAAATGTCTAATGGAGTGTTGAGCCAGCAAGACAGCTGGGAAGTTCTAGTTTCTGCCTGCACAATGGCAGCAGTGTCTGTGCTGTCAAAATTAACTCTCCATTTTTTCCTGCTCGTGCTGAAAAAGATCTTTTTAACATTTGAAAAATATACTGTGTGCTTAGAGATCCTATGTTCCTTTGCTGGTTTAGTTCAAATAAAGCTGATTAAAAATTCAATTCTAGTGTCATTCAAATAACCAGTGATACCTCAAACACTGGTATCATGAAGGTCTATTTCAAATACACGATTTCATGCTGTGTGGAAGGATAAGAACAACAGATCACTGCTTGGCTAATGAGGTGATGGGCACTGCATAAAACCTGAAAAGAAGCATCAGCCCAGCTCTATAGATATTTCCAGACTAGATTGACACAATACCTGCGGATATTGGCACTTGTCCAGTAAATCCAACTCTGGATTGCACTTATCCAAAAAATTTCATCAAGGTCTGTGGGGTTTTGCAGCTGAAAGGCAGAACAGGATCTCAGCCATTTTTATGACACAGCTAATTTCTGTTGAACGGTGGATTTTATGATTTATTTTTCAGCCAATACACAGAACTGCATCAAAACATCAGACAAGTGAATTGGTACTTTTTGACCTGAGCTGCTAGACAAAGAAGGTTTATACAGTCTGTAATATCCATTTTGACCTCTCTGCCTTTGATGGTAATAGCACATGTTCAGCATGAGCTCAGTTTTTAATATATAAGTGACCCCCTTGGGGATCTGTTCTAAAGAAACTTGGGCTTCTCAATGATGGAAAGAAATGTTTTTCTCTTTAGGGGAGAACGGGAAGCAGGTTAGAAGGAGTAGTCTGCTCCTTGGAAATGGAAGGCACATGTAAATACAAGATGCCATTTATCATTATTTGATATATAGCAAAATACAGTAATTTCACTTAGCAGCAGGTTTTAAGAAGATTAAACATGCTAGGAAAATTGTTTTAGAATAACAGTGTAACAGGATATTGTAAATTATTTTGCAGTAGGCTGTCATGCTATGTCACCATAATTCTTCAATATTTAATTAAAACCCACAGCAAATTAATATTCAGGTCCTGTCAAGAAAACTAATTGGATACAGAGACCAGCTGCTGGAGAAGTTGGGATGTCAGCTTCCGATGGTAATGTGAATGGCTCACACTGGCTTGTGGATACATGTTTAAAACACTCATCATAGAATCATAGAATTATAGAAACATGGATACAATTATTTGGGTTGGGAGGGACATTAAAATCATCTAGTTGCAATTCCCTTGCCATGAGCAGGAACACCTTCCACTAGACCAGGTTACTCAAAGTTCCATCCAGCTTGGCTTGTACACTTAAAGGGATGGGGCATCCACGAATTCTCTGGGGAACCTGTGCCAGTACCTCATAGTGAAGATCACCATGGATTTATGGACAAGAATGGTTTTGTTTATAACAAAGTCCTAGCATTTTAGGAAGAAAGATTTATCTTTAATGATAAAATACGACCCAATATGATAAAATATGAACTAAATCCTATTTAGTTTAAGACTGGAGGGTTTTTTTTAAAGTAATTCTCAGATGATGCTCTGTGATAGAAAGTTCTCTTCTGGAAAAGGTGACAGCCACTAGTGCCCATGGTTTTAGGCACCTCTGCTTCTGCATACCCAATAGACCCTCAGTTTCTTTCTCTGTCTCTGAGATTAAGCTCTTTCAAGGTAAGAATGGATACTTCAAATCATTAGTCCTCTTCTTAGCATTGTAATCCTTGCACTGGTCTGAGCCACCACTCAAGCTACATAATTATGGTGGAGTGACTATGAGAATTGTAGTACCCATTGGAATGGGGCCAGCCACACTACCAGGTTTCATGCTAAACAATGAAAGCCCAGACATAAAATACATTACAATGAATCACACTCCAAGGTGATATATTATAGCTCTGCAGTCTCAGAACTGTGTATGTTTTTTAAAAAATAAGTTTTAAATTTCTAGAGCTTTCTATAGCTCATGTGTACACTCACAAGTACAGGGTATTGCAAGATATCTGCATTTCAGTGTTTATTAGAACCCAGAGCACTGTTTGCAAATTGCTCAGGAATAAGGAAAAAAAACCTATGAAAACTGGCATAAATGGGATTTATAAATATTGTGTTAGTATGGGCTATGAAATTCTACTCTTGCAGTACCATACAATACCCACAAAGACAGTCTCTTTTCTAGTAAATTGCTGTGATTTTTTTCCATCATTGATTTATATTGAAGTGCTGAACTCCAACACTTTTGTTGCTATCTAGCAATTAAGATGAAAACACTGTCCTTTCTGAGAATGTCATTTATTCATGTAATATGGAGACCTGACACAGTTTTGCTCTTTTACTCAGCAGTTGTTTGCAAAACAATAGAAAGGAACTCTATTTCATTGCCTTAAAAATAAAGAGAAAAAACAAAAACAAAAAACAAAGAAAGAAAAAAGGCAGTAAAAATTTAGCTTACAAAAAGATGAGAAATGGGGTTTGCAGGGAGCCAATGTCATGCTGTGTGGAAGCTAATACAGCAAATTCAGAGTAAATGCAAATGCATTATGTTAGGCAAATTAGAGATGGTTGAATTCATCTTGAGTAAGTGACCAACACTGTGCTGCTTCTGTCTGGGTTCTCTACTTGATGCTGATTTCTGGTTATGCTCTTTTTGCTATTTAAGCAGATTCTTCTATGGGTTAATCCTGTGAGTACCTGAACTCATCAGACGTCAAGAATTCTCTTAACATAATGACAAAATGCCAGTCCCAAGTGTGTCAGTGCTGAACCCCAGCCGGAGTCCTTGCCCTGGGACTTGCTCCCAGCTCCTCTAAGACTTTCAAGGACCTCAGCCTAGGCCTTGATGGCCTGAATCTGGCTCCAGGGAGCTCTGCATGCCCTGCTGAGCCTTGTACTCAAGTTTCAAGGTGCTGGTCTCATGGCCTTCAGCCAGTGGTTGGGAGACAAAAACACCCATGAAATGGAAGAGTTCCAGGTGGGCAGGAACCTTGTGATTTGCCTGGCTGAGCGCTTTTATCACCCTCATCTAGAGAGTGATGCTGGGTGAACTGCAACACCAAATGGGTGACACACTCACACTTATATCCTTTTTTCTGTCTTGGTAGTGCTTGGGCAGGGTCTCTGTGCAGTGGCACAAATGCTATGGAGGCAGTTGTCCTTGTACCCTGTAATGCACAATAAGCATCCATCAGACAGACAATAGGATTCCTCTGAACTTCTGTCCCATACTAAATTCATTGGAGGAAGACCAACTTCTTTCTAGGCTTTGGTACAACATCAGGTAGTAAACACCTCCTCTTGTAAAGATTGTTCTGCCATAGAGAGCAGTGTTACTCTGCATCATATTAGTGTATGTCTTCCATGTGCAATTCCTGCTAATTAAATGAATTATTTAGCCGTGCCATGCTCACAGGCTCATGCCAACACGGTAATGGAATTCTGTACTGGCTACGGGTATAGCCAGATGTTCACAATTTTTCTCCCTCTTTCTGCACAGATTTTATGTAAATTGCAGGAAGAACAGCACTGCCATCACCACCTTCTCCATTAATAAATCCTGTAACAGGCTCCATGCCTGTACAACTCAGCCCACAAGGGACAAGCTGCTGGGTGCAATCCCTACTCTTTGTGAGCTAAGGATGCTCAGTGGTGGGAAGGTAAGGGCCAGTGCAGCCATTTCTTCACTCACCTGCTCCTGCTGGTGTAAATACCTTGTAACCACCGACGGCACATCTACACTGAAGTGTTGTCAGGAGAGAACCAGGCTCGGCAAACTCGGGAAGAATTAGATAAGCAAAAAGTTAAAGGGTGATCAGAAGGTGATGACAGAAGCACAGTAGGAATGATTTTACTGAGTACCTACAGAGAGAAGAGTTTGCCTCTTCAGTCCCCTCTTCAGAGGATTTACTTGTGATTTACGCTTGCAAAAGTGAGAAGAGATTCAAGCTGTGCTCATGCAATTATACCAAATGGGGGAGAGAGGCCAGCAGAACTGAATTTGGTGGATTTTGGGGCTGGGGCTATTTTTGCACAGCTGTGCTCCCTGCTCAGCCATTCAAACCACTCCATAGTGAGACAAAGTGGATGCAGCCGTTCTGAAGTCCAAGCAGTTTCAGTTCAGGGCTGCTTTTCAACTCATAATAACATCCATGCTGCAAAAGTATTTAAATATGAACTTTACTTTTATCAACTTAATTGTAGTAGTTAAGCTTAAGCATGTGCTTAAATGTTTTTCTGAAGTGGGTCCTAGGTTTGATAGCATTTTATACATGGCATCAAAGTTAATAGGCACCAGGCCCACTACTGAAGAGTCTGAGAGTTACCCATTTACAGAGATCTAGAAATGTCATTTATAATTCAAGACTTTCAAGGAAAGGATGATTTTCCAATGTTGTGCTGCTGCATGGGAGAAAACAAAAGTGGGTTTTGTGTTTGTGTGCACTGTGCTTTTTGGGTTTATGTCATTTATGCAAATTGCTTCATGTTTTGGGGCATTGAAATCTACCTGATGCTGTAAAATGCTTCCTATAAAGCAAAGTCTTGCCCCTTGCCACAGCTGTGGGATTTTGTGGAAGAGTTATGCTTGTTCCAGACTCCATCTGTGGTCTCGCTCACCCCAAGTGCCCAATAATTACATGCTAACTTCACACCCTGACACAGGGATGATGATGGATGATCTCTGACCAGATCCCTGCTCTCTGGTCACTTGAGTTGCCTTGCCAATGTGGCTGCATTTCTGTTTACTCAGGTAATAAGGATCAGCATTACAAAATGCATGGCAGGGATTCAGTATACATTACCAGTTAATAGACATAATTGAGTGGAAGGAAAACTAGTTTCTGATGTCACAAAATGTCTCTTGTGATAAAGCATTTGGAATATAATGGTTAACATTTCATTTAGCACTGACGAAGATTTGTGTACTGGTTAATATGTATTGTTTGTAAAATCATAATGACATAATAATTGCTAGCAGATACTTTCCAATCATATTGAGTGAAGACTTCCTCTCCATTTTTCTTGTCTTTCCAGTCTTACTAATTCTCCAAACATGCCATCAGACATCTGGTGCCAAGATTTCAGTATCTGTTTTTCTGTCTCCACATCTAGACTCCTGAAAAGATAGCCAAATCTTTCTTGTTTTGTTTTGTGGTTTGTTTTCTTTTTCACAGAAACCTAAACACTGAGATCAGCGGGAGGTGAAGACTGACTAATATTTCAAATTGGGCAACTTAACTATGCTATAGCACATATGTTTGTAGCAGATCAATAGACAAGCACCAGGAAAGGACACTCAGAGCATGTAGGATAATTTTTAGGTTAGGTAGGACTACTAAAACTTTGAGTTGTTTATGGTACAGACCTTTTTGGCACTTAGTGACACTCCTTTTTGGCGCCATTCAGAATCTTGGCATGAGCTGGGAAAACAGCTAGCAAACACTGTTTACCTGGTTGTTGACCATCCATATTCTGATTTGACAAGTGTTCATCAATATGTATTTCATTTTGAAAAACATAAGACTCCACTGAGACAGTATGTTACCTTTTTTTCTTTTCCAATAAGTCTTCATATCAGTTTCAACTAAAAAGATATGTTTAACTCACAGATATATTTGCTTTTCCAGCAGGAAAAATCTTGAGAATAAAAAGAAAACAGGAATACATTGGGGGACATAAACAGTAGTTTTCTCTATATATAGAAATAAATAACTTCTAAAAATCTTTTTGCCTACTACTTTAGTAGTCTAAAATCCTAAAAGCTTCTTGTATGTGCTGGCTGACTAAAAATAAAGAGCATTTATCACATTATCATTCATACAAAAACTGCCTGCACAGGCTATGTAGTCCCCAAGCTGTTGGAGACAAGAAGGATATTTCATGTCAGTACCAGTTTATGTGGTTGAGTTCTTCTCTTGCTTTTTCTCAAAAATAGGATATTAGACAACACAGGCTTTCAGCCTGATGTGTTACGACCAACATTAACTTCTTAACCTTGAAAATGCAAGTTGCTAGTCAAAATACTGGCAATTATTTTAGTACTGGTGGTGGTTTTATAAATATTAATCAGAATAAACAAGGAAGAAGATACCAGAAAATAGAGCAGTTAAACTCGAGGCTTTGCAAGCTGCATGGGCTGTACTTTGCCTCATCCTGTGCAGTGGCAGGTTAGTGGTCTCCATGGACTTGTCTTGGAAGCCAAGCACGTGTTGCTGAAAGCACCTCTGTGAGTCTCTAGGCTGCTGACGTACATTAATTCAGCTAAGGAGGGACTACAGGGGCCTCTGGATGCAAAGAAGAAGGCAATTTGTACTGCCATGTAGAAAAGTAATTAGGAAGTAGTTTCTGGTGAGGAAGGATCCAGTGTATGGGCTTAGGAACATTTTGGAAGCCACCCTTTGTATAGCCCAAGCCAAGAGACCACGTGAGCTGGACTTTCTGATGTTACATCTGATTTCTTGTGGTATGGCTGGAAGATGTGGGGAGTTCTTGAGGTAATGCTGGCAGGCTTTGCCTCAGATGGACCTGCAATTGTTCCCACTGGCATACTGAGAAAGCTTTCTCCAAAATCACTTGAATGGAAAGGTGATTGGGGACAGGAACAATTTAAAGAAAAGGAGTAAGAGATCCACCCACTCTGCTCTTTGTGCTGGTACTGTGTCCTGCTTCAGGGCAAGGTGGCACCATCACAAACCAGAGCAACACACAGGTGCATCCAGCACATTAGCCATAGGTCTCAGAGCACAGATGTCAGTCAGGGAGAAATAACCTGAGAAGCATCTGGAGGGAGATGTCAGGGGTGGTCAGGACTGCAGCACCACCCTGAAGCATCCAGTGCAGCTATCTGTAAGTTGTCCAGCCTTTGCTGATGCTACCTGATTATGAGGAACTTGCACAGATGTAAGACATGAAAAGAAGGCCACTGTGAAAAGCTAACTGTGTAATACCTCTGTTCTTCTAATATTCATATGAATTTTAAAGTGTTGGATTTCCATTCATTTGAGAAGACTTCCCTGACTCTCTCTGGTAACTTAGTGCATCATCACTTCTCTTAATCTTTTTAGTCTGAGTGCAGATGGTTATCACCACAAAAAGTGGACGGACATACAATCAGTTTTCTCTGCCTAGAATCCACAAAGGCTTCCTTCTCACTTTACACAGGAAAATTATCCTGTAACACCAGCCCATGCTGTCATGGTCAGGCCTGCCATACCTTGGGGAACATTAACCTAAATATACTTCTTGAAATATGTGAGAACTGGCTCAGGGGAAATCTGTCTCAGACAAATTTCCAGACAGGGTTAATGCCTTTATTTTCCTTTGTTCCAACTTGGAAATTTTGTCAAACCTAGAGATGACTAACAGTCCAGGGATGAGGAAGGTGATCAGGGTGCAAAGTTGAAAAGTGAAAAGAAAAAACTAGGGTAAAAACCCCAAGAAGTAGGAAGGAAGCTACTGGTTGTGAGATCCAACCCATGCTGTGGCTCATTATTATTACTTGCAACAGCAAATGTTGATGAAGTGCTGCAGAGTGCCAGTAATTAGTAGGCATGGCTCTCCAACTGCTGCAGCATGTGGTCAATGAGTTCCTGCCTCCAAGAGATGTTCTGCACTGTAAGAAGACAGATTTATGTTACTGATAAACATAAAGAGAGACTGAAATACAGTCTATATGCCACATTAGGAATGAGATTTCTCCTACATCTACACATCTGCAGAAATTATCTCAGGCTAGAGAGCTGGTGGAAGGTGAGGCTCAGCAACTAGGGTACGAGTCAGAATATAAATCTTTCTGTTTTCTTCTCTTCAGACTCCCACCAATCTGTTCAGCAGTATCTGGGAAAAAGAAATCAAACCCACGCAACATGGAATGCTGTTGGGTGGCTTAGTGACAGTCAGTTATGCATATCCAACAGCATTGCCATTATGGCTGATGTCTTCCACAGTTTCCATGTCTGTGTTGTATAAAATTCTCTTAATTATATTTTTAGTCAAACTCTTTTTGCCACTTGTAGACTATACATATTTTACAAGCCTGGCAAAAAGGGTATGAGCAAAGAAACCCATAAAGTTCAAGAAGGAGGACAGAACATTGTGTTCACTAATGGCAATCAACAGGAGTTGATATGGTGCCAGGTTAAGTGGGACAGCAGTGGGGCTATACTCATCACTTGGAGGTTTGCATCCTGTGCCGCTTGGTGTGGTGTGTAGGGACAGGGACCTAAATTCCCCTTTGTTCTTGGGTAGATCCCAATCCTCCTTCAGTGTTGAACGTGGCTTTGTACTGCAGACCTATCCTTTGGCACATTGTTTTTCCAGTATAGTGTACAGCTCAGCTTCAGGTTTCCAGCCTCTGAACTGCTGAACTCTGAGTCCTTTAGAACCTCATGAGGATGAAGAACATCTTGGGTGGTAAAGTCTAAGTTCTTCTAGTCATATACTGCTATGTCAGACGCTTTTGTGGCAATCTTTCATTAAACTAAATCTTAACATGAGTTTGTCATTTACTCCCACTTGTGCTAAAATGCAGATCTAGGAATTAGCTCCTCTGTTCACTAGGTAGCTTCTTTCAACTTCTGTTCTAATTTTAGAAGTTTGACTTACAACTGTGAGCTTTTAGGCTGTCAAAATTCTCTACATTTAAACAGTTCTTCTGCCTTGCTCACACTTGCCCTTGATATTTTTATAGATAATGACCATATTCTCTCCCAACCTTCACTTTGATAAGCCAAAAAAGTCAACCTTTTCTAGTGTCCCCTCAAAAAATAAATGTTAAAATTCCAGAATATCCTAGGAGTTCTTCTCTAGCCCATTCCAGGTTGAATTCTTCTTTGTTACCACATGGGAGGAGAACTGAGTATGGGACTCCAGGTACAGTCTTAACAAAGTCTTTCTTAGCCTAAGGCACTAAGGGTGCCTTGTACATGCAGGAACTACCTTGCCTGTACACTCTTTGGCGAGGATGTGGGACTACATGAATGAAATTGTCCTCCAGCTTTCAAATCTATAAATGGTTCCACATTTGCCTCTAGTTCTGCTCTTAGGAGGGGCACCTCTTTTTTCTCCTATAGAAAAACCAGAATCTGAATTAAGAACAGACTGATGAATATTTTAATAAAATACATTCTGCTGTTTTGTTTGACAGTGGGAAGGAGCAGCTTATAGAGCTTTTTACATATTTGTCTAGGCTTGGCTTCCTATGAGCCCATGGTTCTCCAAGCACGCGCTGCACGTGTGTGCATGTATGGATGTGTATGTGTTATTAATAAGTTTACAACTCCTTGACTAATTTCAAACATATTTGGCAATCTCGGTGGTACTGTATCCCTACAGATTTAATGAAAATCAGCAGCCAAGTGGAGGAAAGGGCTGTGCTGTCAGCTCCACTGAAGGAAAAGTTGCAGACAAGCTTTGCCTAACCCTTTCTTAAATGCTATAAAACCCTGTCAGGTTCCCAGACATGGGAAACAGTAATTTGGTGCTCACAGGTTGTTATATATTATATAGTCAAGCCAGGACACAAATCCATAGGAAACCAGCTTGCATTAGTTCTGCTGCTCTTAGCTATTTGCTGTATTTGCGTATTTTTCCTTGCTCAAAGAATTGGATATCTCTGAAAATGCATATCCACCCTTGTTTTTTTACAGTCTCGTAATATGTATGGAAATTGTGTATCTGCAGAGATATATTTGAATACATCTAATGAATGAATTTCTCTTTCATTCACACCCACTCCCCTGCTGTATCTCTGCTTCTGTGAATATTCCAGCTGTTTAGATGATCCGTAGTTATTTCTCAGTCAATAGACTTTATTGACAACCTTAAAGACAAGTACATTGCCACCATCCATATCTTCTCTCTGCACACCCCCCAGATGCCTGACCTATAGGTAGAATTGCTGTGGCTGTTTACAGGATGAAGAAACAATAACATGAATTGAAGGTAATAAGATTCCTGTGGAGGGGGGTACAGCCATGACACTGCACAGTTTATAGCTACCCCAGAGGTTCTGACTAGAACCAAGATTTGGCCCCAACTCAAGCAATAGATCAATAGTTATGCTGTTAGCAATATATATCTGTTAACAAAGCATTGGTCCGAGTTACTTAGTCCAATAGTTCACTAACTGCAATGCTGCATGTGGTGCTGGGAAACTGTTCCAAGAGCTTTTAAAGAGAAAATAACAGTCTTTCTTGGGTGCTTTGTGTTTTCACAATAAACAACCATAAATAAGATGCTGCTAGTAGACTCCATTTTCTCTGATTACACAGCTACCTGCCTCTCTGTCTATCAGCCACACACTAAATATCTCTCTTTCCATGAAGTATCTTACGTTGTGCAAAATCAATACGCTGTCAGAGTACTTTGCTACCTGACTGGTGACACCAGCATGGCATCTCCCCTGGGGAACCTAACTTTGTGTGGGAGAAAAAATTCATCCTTTCCTAGGGCTGGATTTAGAAGGGGTCTGAGAAGTCAGGTGTCATGGGGACTTTGGCATTTTTTTGGCTCCAGCTCACTTCATTTAGTGTTCTGGATCTCTGCACCTGGCCCCTTTGGTTTACAACCCCCAGGGGCCTCCAACATCCCATGCCTCAGCAAACTTGGCCAGACCACAGCCACAGCAGCAGCACAGTGAGCTTCTGCCAGCTCCCAGCTCAGCATTATCAGTGTTAAAATATTTACTGCATGTGCAATTCTCAACAGCTCTTAACTCTGGCAAATGAAAACCAATTTTAACCGGAACACTCCAAAACACTTCTCTGCAACGAGGGCTATCTATCTGTCTGACAAATTCAGGATTGCTTCCCCCAGCTGTTTTGGCATTAGAGCTGAAAAAAAAAACAACAAAACAACTCCAAAAAAAAGAGTTGCAACAATTTTCTGCTTTATAGATGTTGAAAAAAAAAATCATTCTCTTTGTATTAAAAGATGGTGATATCTTTCATGCCAACAAATCAAATGAGATTTCAATTGCAGGAGCAAATAGAAAAATTTCTGCCTGATCAATAAACATTCAAAGTGTTATCAGGAATTAGCCAGAGGGAGCTGGGATGGAAATGCCTACTGATGTCAGCTGCTATATGTAATGTCCTGTCTCAGGGCAGTCTGAACCCCTCAGGGCTGTGGATTGATCTAGATTTTAGGGCACAGAACCATAAATTCTTGTGGTCTCCCAAATCACTCGGTGTGATGCCAGGCATGTGACTGAACCCTACTCCTTACTGAGCACCCAGGCACTCCCTCAACCCACAGCTGGGGCATCTGATGGGCTCTTTGAGGGCCCCAGTCAGCCTAACATCTGTAAAATTCAGCTTTGGTTAGGCTTGCCACTTAGTTTAGCTTCACTGCTGTATTTGCAGGTTCAATGTGAGTATGACCAAGCTGTGAAAACAGCAACTAAACAAAATGAAACCCTAAGGTCTGATCAGCAGCTCTCTGGGATTTACTTCTTTCAGGCTATCATCCTCAATTTTAAATTTGAGCAGGGAGCACAGCATGGTCATTTTATTGATTGGATTAGAGAAAAATTGAGCTGGCTGATCTGTATGATGACATTATTGAGTTGTGTTTGCAGCTATGACAGAAACAAAGAGTTTTTATTGGATTACTGGAGCACAGGGAAAAAAGGGGAGAGAAAAGGTAATGTAGAGGTGAGCAGGCATTATGCTTGGTGCCTTTGTGCTCAGTCTCTTCAGAAAGGGCTCTCTTCTTCTTTGCTACCCCATCTACCCAGCTCATTGCTTGGTTGGCTGCTGCTGCCTTTCCAAATGCAACCAACCACATATCCAAAGAGACAGGAATTAGCTGCAGTCCCTCATTAGTGGATGCTCACATTACACTTGCTCATCACCCAGATAAGAATATTTGCGACTTAAAAAAACAACAACAACAACAACAACAAGCCATTTGGAGGTGAATATCCTCTTAAAGGGATATTTTTGTGCAAGCCAGGTGTTTAAAAACTGTGGTGTTGCATGACACCTACTGACAAGCAAGGCATACCACAGTTCAGTGTGTAGGCAGCTGAGTTGTTCAGTTTATTTTTATTGGTGATTTATTTTTACCTTTGTTAAAAGTATATGATTGAAAAGGAAGAAATTGATATTTTGTACCACGTGAATTCACACATTTTGTGACTATGTGACAGTGAATGACTGACATATATACATATGTGTGTGTCTATAAATGTATCCTACCCTATATTTTATGTACCTCTTTTGCATGTTTAGTTTATAGACTGGTGTTAAAACTACCATGCTCAACAGCTTTGTTGATTCATTTTATTGGTGGCTGAGGAAGGATGTTAGTGAAAATGTTGTACTCTGCACAAGAGAGCAACCTACAGGTTATGTTTTTGAAATGATAATATATTTTATTTATATGGTGCCTGTCAGTCACAGAAGCCCCCTGTGAAATATTACTGAAATGAAACACAGCTAAGACTCCATATTAAAATGACACAGTCTGATTCTCCACTGCCTTGCATGCTGTGTCCTTAAACTGCTGAAATCAAACCATGTGGAGAAGAAAATTATATAGGTATAAAGTGGCCCTACAAAATAAGAACATTTTTCAGTTGCTTTGCTCTGGTATGTTTTGTCCTACTAAATGATCAGGAAGAATTCAGAACCATGACTGTGCTGAGCTCCTATTGGGGTTTTATTCCCAGACCAAAACATTCATTATCTTGTCAGCTCTCCTGTGGTCTGAGGTCTGAGGGACAGATGACCAGGTGTCAGATCACAGTCCCACCAAAGGCCACCAGCCTCCTCACCTTGCCACAGCCTGAATCAGTATTTCACCCACAGCTGTATGAACAGGAAGAGTTCCTGCATCACAGCTCAACCCAGTTTAGCACTGATATGCCAACTGAAGACACAGAAGGAAATGGATTTTGTGAGGCTCATCAACACATTTCAAACCCTAAATGAAACCAACAAGCAAACAAATGAGCTGTAATTTTATCAGGTAGAAATAGAAATCAGAGGAGCTATCAGTTTGCAGCAGCTGAGACTCCACTCTTTAAATAAGTTGCACAAAGCCACTGCTGCCACTGGACTGTTTTTCACTTCAGAAGGCAGCAAGTGGTCCCCGTGCCCAAGGAAAAGATATTGACACTGTACATTTTTGGAGACATCATTTCCATGCTGGGAAATTGCCCATGTGCTAGACTTGTAAGGATTTCAATGGGAAAGCTCACCATCAAATGACATGGCACCCAGCCCATGCAGAGCTTTGAAGAAGATACTAGAGATAATGTCAAAATTGCCATGAAAATGGGACCAATGGCAAACAGTAAAGCCAAAATTGGCCCCATAATTCATTTAAAATGCTGTCAAAATAAGTTTAGAGCTGAAAGAATCTCAACAAGCATCATTATCAGCTGTACTTTTCTTCTAAGAATGAAATACAATGGGAAAAAATTGTCTTTGTGGAAAACGCAGTGCTTCAAGGTAAAAGGACTGCAAAAAATTGCAGAAGTTGACACGTCAGGCTACAAAATTACACACAAACCACACAGCTCTCATTTAAAAAGCACAAAATCATACACAGTGATGGCGTATTCATCCAAGCTCCCCAAACAGCTCTGTTTTCCCCAGTGCTGGACACAATTATGTGTATCCCTACACCTGTCTGCCTTTCACAGAAACAGGTGTGCTGAACACACATGCTTCCTCAGCCTTGCTGAAAAACAGACCCTTGCTGCTGCCCAGGAAGACCCTAAATCAGAAGTTCTTGGAAATAAGCACACCAGCTTCCTGCTGGAGGGTGAGACCTTGGACCTACCTAAGATGAGAGAACAGGCCCAGGATGCCCAGAGCAGTAACCAGGCTATAGTAGCTGGCAGTGCACCCACTGCTCCAGTGGGCACCCAACCCACCTTTAAAGACACTTTTAAAGACACTGCTGATGTGACCAGTTCCTTACTTAAAGGATGCCAGTGATGGAGCCTGTGAGGAGCAGCAGCATAAAATTTAACAAGAAAAATGTAAAGGCTGGTAAAACTTTGGCATTGGTGAGATCTAATTGAACATAGCATAATCCTGTCAGATATATCTTGTTCAATCCCTGGAAGAGGTCAGAAAAAAAAACAGCGAAAGGACTACTACAAAGAAGAGTTCTGCCTTGGCGAGGCATCCTGCCCTGCTGTGCTTCATGCTTACAGTGGTAGGATCAGTTTCCTCAGGAGATGTTCACCTACTTAATTTTAAGTTTAAAAAAAAAAAAAAAAAAGAGATAGAGAGTTTTAAAGCTCAGGGAAGAGTTATCAGCTTAAATATTATTTTTTTAAATTTAATAGTTATGTTTTTATACTGATTCTTTAAAGTTATTTGGATGCCCATGGGGGAATATGGTATTATTATGTTTATACCAGAGACATCGAGAACATAGCTGCCCTCTAATTTACTCAGTACAACTCCACGGACTTCAAACAGGTCCTAGAGGAAGCAAAGTAGAGCAGAAGTTAACCCTGCAGATGTCTGTTTTGCTGGACTTGAATAGTTTATCTGCTGGTGCTCAGATGCTTTGGATTAGGAGGAGCATTCCCCTGGCCAGGGACAGTTGCAGCGGTGGCATTTTTTGCACAGGGATGTGTTAGCTGGAGATGCTTGTCTTAGGACACAGGCCTAAACAGTATTTCAGTACGCAGTGGTGGCTCTCCCCCAGAGGTAGTTTCACATATACATGGAGTTTGTGTGATAGTTAATTTAACTAACATGTTTATTTACTGGCCCTCTGTCTTTTTGTGTTTGGAAAAGATGACTCATCTGCTACTTGATCCTGCCAATGTTTATTCTGCTAGTGGGCTCACTCTTTACTGAGCAATGAGAGCAATCCCACTCATATCAGGCCTATTAGCGAACATTCTTTCACAGGATCAGGTCACAGGCTGGCTGCAAATAAAATTATTCACTTCCTCACCCCCAGCTTGGGTAGAATTTCTAGGATGCTCATGTCATCATGGCCTGTTATAAGGTCTCAAAAGCACCCCATTAGCTATGTCCAGTTTTCCTAGGGATAACATTTTAAAGGGCACAATATACAAGGAGGGATTTTGATGTCGCTCAGATGAGCACACAGCAGTGAAGCTCTCACAGGGCTTTCTGCCTTATGCTCAATGGTGCTCAGGTTCCTCCAGTGCCTGGAGGCACATACATGTCTAAGACTGGCTGGCCAGCAAAGTAGGGAGGTATCTGAGGTTCAGAAAGAGAGAGAAAGCAGATGCATGTACAAAAAAAAATCAAGGTTCCTGGGGCAAGGAAGAGGGTGCAACAGCAAACCCACTGGGCTCCAGCCTTGCAGTTGGGGCACCTGACAAAGGGAGATTAAAGAAAGGCCTCTTCTTCCAGCACTGCTGCTCCCTGCCAAGGGCTGTATAGACAGCCATGACTCCCTCTGTGCTGAGCAGCTACAGGGTGCCAGGGGACATCAAGGGAAGCTGTAATTCAGTTGTAGGTGCTTTTTACTCTTGAAAACCTTTTGGGCTGCATCACCTCTGCATCACAGAATGGTTTGGTTTGGAAGGGACCTCAAAGATTATCTCGCTCCAACCCCTCTGCTGAGGGCAAGAATGGCAACCACTAGATCAGGCTGCTCAGGACCCCATCCAGCCTGGCCTTGAACACTTCTTAGGCTGCCCAAGAACATCTAGCCACAACTTGGGAGCAGGAATGGTCAGGGCCTCCCCAAGGAGGCAGTTTACATGTGGTTCCCTGCCTCTGCAAGCTTCCATGCTGGCTGACTTTTGTGACAGCATGCCTCTGTTTATGTTTAATGTACTGGACAGCTACAACCTCTATATGACCAGTCTTATTTTAGGTTCCACACTAGGGAGAACTAAAAAGTAGGTGTTTTGGTTGTTGTGGTGTCTCACTTGTAATCACAGGAGTCTGACTCTTAATTGCCAACTACATGAATATCTCTGAAAACATGCTGCCCTTGAGGATCCATCTGGGCCTTGGCTTTTTGATTACACAGATATTAAGCACCAAAGGACCAAAACAGATATTTAGTACTTACAGATAACATCATAGAGTTTATTGAAAATGAGCTGATAAAGATTTAGTAAACACCAATGTTGTGCACTTTTGTGCTTTCTAAACTTGAACTTGGCATCATCCATCTACCTAGGTATCCTTGCAAACATTTGCTTCCCAGTGGAGTCAGATTTGGGATGAGTTTTGGTGTCTAAAAAGATATCAAAGTCCACCCTGAGACCCTAAGTCCACCCAAGATCCCCCAGCTCAGGCACTAGGCAACCTCCATTCTCCACAAGTTAGACTACTTGTGAGCCATGGGGTGGCCCAGTCAATATCCCTAGAAGGACTGGCAAAGTCCAAGGACCAGCCATGCTCCTTGTAGTTGGAGCACCAATCACCTGAGCACCATGGAGGAGAGGAAAGAAAAGGATGCAGAGCACTAAAACAAGCAAGAACTGAGAATAAGTTTCCAAGTTGTGCTGAGTGCAGCAGAGAAATGTCTCTCCTATTTCATAGATTCATAGATTCATGGATTTGTAGATTCACAAAGTGGTTTGGGTTGGAAAGGGGATTAAATATCATCTAGATCCAACCTCCCTTCCACAGGCACGGACACTTTACACAAGATTAGGTCACATGGACAGTCAATTTTGCTCCTTTCCAGAAACAGGCTTGGAAAGAGGTTCCTCAGCTGTAGATGGTGCTGTCTCCAACCCTCAGTCCACTCAGGCAGTCCCAGCTCTTGCCTCACTTTACCCACTGTATCTCCCACCCTCCAGTTTTTAATCACAGGCACTCTACTTGCCCCAGAGAAGCCAGCTTTAATTGTGTGGCCCTTGTGCACAAAGCTACGTTTTCCTTTCTTTCCTTATACCAGGACAGTACAGCACACAATATAATGGGATAATGTGCTAAAATGAGATGCCAGGGCTGTCTCTTCAGAGTGCTAGGCTGCCAAACATTACACCCACTGGATGTTAAATGAAGGCGATGACTAAGTGTTCACACAGTGCCTTGCTTTTGCTGAAGAGTTTGGCAGACTGACGTAAATTGAAAGCCTGCTGCGGGCAGATTTCCTCCTACTATTTTTGATTTCATGCAAATAAGAATTGCAGGACGCCAGGCAATTTCTACCTGTGACTGACATATTTAGTGTTGACAGTCCCACACTGTTTTTATATCTAGAAGTGTGGATTTAATGATACATGCAGGGCAGCTGCAGTTTGCAATATCTCATCGCAGACCCATCTCGAGTTCCTCTCCTTCCCCTGTTCCCAGCAGGCTGAATCCAGCCCCGTGGGAAGGCTTCCTTGGACACATGCATGTCTATGAAGTGTTGCAGTTTGCTGCCAAAAAGTCCCAAAGAAAACACAACAGTGCAATATTTTCTGCTAACAAGCCTTTGTCCTGTGTTTTTCACTCCTTGGTTCTGCTGGACAAAAGTTTCCTGTTGAAGGATTAAGGGGTAGCTTAGTTAAACAAAAATTCTCCATCTACCAACTGAACCAGGCAAAGAAGTATCTACTACTCAAAAGCAATTAAGCTAAACTGAAAAAGTCTAGGAGGGAGGCTCAGCAGGTGCAGGGCTTCTGGGAGAGACATCTGCTTTTGGGGTGATGGGTAGACAGTAGGAAGCAGCTGCACAGGGGAGCAGCAAGCACCACAAGAGTGGAAACTGAAATGTGTTGCAAGAGTTTGAAGCACCAGGTGCAAGTGCAGCTTCGCTTTCTCAGCTCTGGGTTGCACCCATGTGTCACAAAAACTGCTGGGTAGGGAAGGCAGCAACACCCTGGGTGTGAAGATCCCAGACACCTGCAGGCAACACTGTTGCCCCCCAAGGCCAGGGGCCATGCCTGGAGACAGGGGCTTGCCTCTGATACCTTTGGAAAAGCTCATTAAGCTCACTCCTGGATAAATGATCTGTGAGCTCTTTTATGCTTGTCCCTCCCAGCCCAGAAATTTCCCTCTATATTTTAGTGTATTATCCACCCACCATGAAATGTGGTGGTTTCACAGCATGTTTTCCCCACAGCACCCAGTCATAAAATCTCAAGGAGGAAAGGAGACTAGGGAGTCAGGATGGTGATTTGTAGTCCTGAGTTTCAAGCCTGGATGTTTTGATATTAGAAGGGTTCTTTTCTCAGGCTTTCTTCTGGTAAACAGAAGAACAATGTTTTGTAAATATAAGGATGTTTACATTCTTTCTTATAGGAGGGACCTTCTTCTGATGTCCCTCTGGGATGACCAATTGATTGAAAAGTTTACTTTTTGTGTTACCAATCAAATTGGCCTCTGACATTCTGAATAAAAGAGGAGGTCATCCCACAATAAAGGAGAACCCACTGACCCCTTTCTAAAAGAGCCTGTGTCTGCTCTGTTCGATGTCTCTTGTGACATCAACTGTCACCAGAATAGGTGACAGAGGTTAATGTTTTAATTTCTATCACTGTCTCATTCAGACCAGGACCTTCCACTGCAGCAACTGCCCTTTTGAACACACACACCCCCTCTCCTTGCAGGTGTTCTGCAGCAGATGCCTGTCTTTCCCTACCATGTTTTTGTCATCTTGCTTTCCAGCCTTCTAGTTCTTGGAGTCAGAACTTTCATGTAAACAAAACAATGTTTTCAGAATTCTTTATCTTGTTTACATTCCTTTCTGTAGAAAGGACAATTGATGGACACTTTCTAAGACCAGTGGAATTGAAGAGGTTGAACCTCAGTCTTCCAAT
>VZUI01037873.1:0-62347 GCA_013401135.1 Cettia cetti | reverse complement strand
AAAAAAAAAAAAAAAAAAAAAAAAAAAAAAAAAAAAAAAAAAAAAAAAAAAAAAAAAGAAAAAGAAAAAGAAAAAGAAAAAATGTGTAAAAAGAAGCCTGTTTTCATTATGTTATTTTCTAAAGTTGCTGTTGGGATGGAGGAGTTCCAGCCAAGGAGAGAGAGTCCTGCAGCAAGGCATCAACCAGGACTGGGCTTGCCGTGCTGCTCTTCCAGGAAATTCTGTGGCTGTAGAAAGCCACCACTCTGGCTGGGCTCACCAGAGCAGCCACCATGGCAGGGCCCACACTGCAGAGCTGTCAGGGCATGGGGACACTGCCCAGGGCTGCCCCAGCCCTTCTCCTCTGCTCAAGACCTTAGTTCCCAAGTCCTCCCCAGCTAGGGCAGTTAGAAGAGGGAGAAGTTAATGGGGTTCAGAAGTTAAAAAGGGAATAGGATTCTGTCAGGCTCTTCCACAAGTGCCTGGGCTTCTACAGGAAACTATTTCCTCATGGCTGAGGTGGACTGAGAGCACACTGGGACAAGAGCTGTGAGTCTGTGCCTTTCCAAGCTGCTGTTGGAGAACAGCAGATGTGTACAGTAACAGCAACAGCAACTCTGCTCCTTGTTCACTGCCAGCTCCAGCCAGCTGCAGCCTCCTCCGCCTGTTGTCAGGAAAATAATTGCAATGCAAAAGCAAAATGAAAAGTTGGGAAGGAAATTCAGCCTTTGGGAGCTTTCTGTCTTCCTTGGAAGCCGTGGTGATGGATGCTGCTGTAAACACATCACCTAACAGGTAGTGAGGAAGGAAAGATGAGACAGGAATGAGGAGGAAAAGCCAGAGGAGGTGTTCTCCACAGATCAGAGTGTGCGCAGGGCACCAGGGACACTGAGCAGGCCTGAACTTGTGAGGTGCCCACTCCATTGGGAGCTGCGGCTGATGCGTTGAGAGCAGCTCCACACATCCACTCCCTGTCTCCTAGTCTTCTGCTCTTTGCTCCCCTGGATGGGGACAGTGTGAAGACTTTTGCCTGCACTGGGAATGCCAGTGGAGCACAGCTGGGAAGTTCCAGAAGTGCATTCCAGGTGGCACATTGGCAGTGCCACCTCTGGGCTGGGCCCTGGAGCCATCCCACAACAGGCAGGGTCATCCAGGCATTGCAGGGACCTGCTAAATGTTGTTTAAGGCGTTCCTCTGAGAGTGAAGAATGTACAAACATCTTACCAAGAGGAATTTTACTTTATGTGGATATTTTGGTGCTGTCTTGGACATGAGGAACCCAGCTCCAACTGAGTTCAGTGGGATTCATGTACCCCTCTCTGAGCAACTGAGAATAATTCAGCCTCCGTCACCAAACCTTTATTTGCATCTTCATTAAAGTTCATCAAGGTGCTCACTGAAGATTTTCAGAGTTTGGAGGGCTGAATTCACAGAATCCCAGACTGGCTTGGGTTGGAACTGACCTTAAAGCTCATCCAGTACTACCCCCTGCCATGACCAGGGACACCTCCCACTATCTCAGGTTGCTCCAAGCCCCATCCAGCCTGGCCTTTGACACTTCCAGGGATCCAGGGGCAGCCACAGCTGCTCTGGGCACCCTTTACCAGGCCTGACCATGCTCACAGGGAGGAATTTCTTTCTAATATGAGACATAAATCTTTCCTCTTTCAGTTTAACACTGTTCCCCTTTGTTCTGTCACTGTCTGCCAGTGTAAAAACTCTATTTTTTCAAGCCCCCTTTAGACACTGAAATGTCTCAACAAGGTCACCTCAGAGCCTGCTCTTCTCCAGGCTGAGCTCCCCCAGGTCTCCCAGCCTGCCTCTGTAACAGAGTTTCCAGCCCTCAGAACACCTCCAAGGCCTCCTCTGGACTGGTTCCAGCAGTTACACATCTTTCTTGTGCTTGAATTTATGAATCAATTTATTACTGTCTCCTGGCTGGATGAAAACTGATAAATGCAGGTTTCTGGTGCAGGTTCTGAGGTTTACATCTTCCCAATGCTGTTTCTGCTAGTGTATGCTTCAAATGTATATTCACATTCTTTCTGTGAAGCCAGTTTGTTAGGAACAACGGAGTCATAAGAAGGTCCTGTATTCATCAGGATTAATTTTTAGAAAGGGAACGAGGCTCCATGCTTCTCTTTGGAGCCTTGGTCCTGCTTTTCTCCTTATAGGGAGTATTTTAATCAAGGGAATAACAATCATTTTTCAGCTTACAGAGACATGGAGTGCTGTTCCCAAAGAGTCTCCATTGCGGTCAGTGCTACCAAGGTTCTGTCTCTCTCTGTGCATCCCATGTTCCTACATTGTGCCTGTAACTGTGTCTGAGGGGAGTGGTGTTACCTGGTGTGTGCAGGGGGTGCTTTTAGTACTGACCTCATTACAGATTGATAATCACAGAATCCCAGACTGGTTTGGGTTGGAAGGGACCTTAAAGCCTATCAAGTCCCACCCCAGCCATGCCAGGGTCACCTCCCACTATCCCAGGCTGCTCCAAGCCCCATCCAACCTGACCTTGGACACTTGCAGGGATCCAGGGACAGCCACAGCTGCCTTGGGCAGCCTGTCCCAGGGCCTGCCCACCCTCCCAGGGAACAATTCCTGCCCAATCTCCCATCCAGCCCTGCCCTCTGGCAGTGGGAAGCCATTCCCTGTGTCCTGTCCCTCCATCCTTTGTTCCCAGTCCCTCTCCAGCTCTCCTGGAGCCCCTTTAGGCCCTGGAAGGGGCTCTGAGGTCTTTCTGGAGCCTTCTTTTTTCCAGGTGAGCACCCCCAGCTCTCCCATCCTGGCTCCAGAGCAGAGGGGCTCCAGCCCTTGGAGCAGCTCCGTGGCCTCCCCTGGACTCTCTCCAGCAGCTCCAGGTCCTTGTTGTCCTGGGACACCAGGGCTGGAGGCAGCTCTGCAGGTGGGGTATCACCAGAGCAGTGGGGCAGAACCACTTCCCCTGACCTGCTGCCCATGCTTTGGGTACTTTAGGTCTGTAATATTCCATGAAAAGCACTTCTGAGCTGCTGGGTTTTTATCTGAGTGCACATGGGAAAAAACAGAGTCCTTACTGACTACAGAAAGGAAAACCAGGAGGACTTGTCACCTACACCGGTGCTTATGGTGGCTCAGACCTGTGTAAAAAGGAGTTTTCCCTCATCAGAGGCCTGGGTTCAGGCTGCCTGGGGTGACAGCTCAAGAGGAGTGATCCTCGGTGCTGTCCCTGGCTTTGGTCAGGCCAGGGGTGTGGTGTCTGCTGTCCACTGGTGTCATGGCCAGGGTCACTTATCCCAGTGCCAGCTGGAAGGGGACAGCATGTGACTGATGTGTCCAGAGCACCACCCATCTCGCCCAAAGCCAGCCAGGACAAGGAACTCAGAAATGTTTAATTTTTTTGTAGACATGTGCCCTGACTCCCTAGGCTGCACTGGATGAGGCTTTGTGTCACCATCCTGCCCTGCCTGTGGTCCTGGGGCAGAAGCTTTGCTCCTGGGTTTGCTGTACTGTCACACCACACCTGGCTGTCTCACTTACCTCTCTGGGGCTGTGTCACAGAACCTCCTCTGAGTGCCACAGGATTGTTACTTTGGCTCAGCAGCCACCCAGGGGCCAACAGAAATGCCAGGGACTGTTTTGCAGCATGGGCAAAGCTGGGAGCATGAGGGAGATGTTTGTCCCCTGAAAGCTCTGTGTGATTGCAGCAAACAGACACGTGGCAGTTTTATGGTGGTGACATTTTGCATTTTTTTCTTCAGCAGTAGAGCAAAATTAATCAGAAACACTTTGGAACGACAACTGTTTTATAGGGATCATAGCCCAAGTGCAAGAAGAGCTTTGTCATCAGGACAACCTCAGAGCTAATTTGCTGAGACATTCAACTGCCTTTAAATCTCCACTGGAGAATTTTTGCCTTTCTGGTTGTGGGTCACTTGTGCTAATTTGGCATTTCTTAAAGCAATTTACATTTTTCTTTCAGCACAAAGACTTATCCTCTCTAGTAATGAGAATGCTTCTGTGCTTGGTTTTGGGGGTGGTGGTGAAAGTAGTTCAGCTCTGAAGGGAGGCAGCTGTTCTCCTTGGCTTGCCCGCCACTTTCAGGCATTTGTTGAGCCTACAGAGGAAAAACATTCTTAAAGTCTGTGTCAGGAATCCAACTGGGAAGGCAGAGAAGCCATGTCAATTGTTGGGGTTGCTGTAAGACCTGTCACTAGTCACAGCACTGGGGGTGCTGCAGGGTGTTTGTGGTGTGTGTCTGAAACCCTCACGGGACCTACAATGCAACACATGGAGCAGATTTTAATCTCACACTAGAGAGCTGAGTCAGGAGCTGCTGAATGAGAAGGGAAGTGCACATGTGGCCATTAGGGCCCAGAGACAGACTGCTGACATGGGCTCAGTCCTGTGGGTTTGGGTGTAAACTGGCCAAGAAATGAGCTTGGAGCAGTGCCATACAAGTAAGGCTGTTCCTAAGATAATTTAATAGGAAGTGCACAGAGCAAGCCTCTAATCCTGCCCTGTCCTGTGCATCCCAGAACTGGAGGGACAGTGAGACAGTTGTGCCGGAGCTGCTTGATGTTGGTGTCAGAAGTGGTTTAGGCTGGAGATGAGGGCAAGGTTCTTCCCCCAGAGGGTGCTGGCACTGCCCAGGCTCCCCAGGGAATGGGCACGGCCCCGAGACTGCCAGAGCTCCAGGAGCCTTTGGACAGCGCTGCCAGGGATGCCCAGGCAGGGATTGTTGGGGGGTCTGGGCAGGGGCAGGGGCTGGATGATCTGGTGGGTCCCTCCCAGCTCAGGGGCTTCTGTGATTCTATGGTGAGTTTGAAGGCTCTGGGGAAGCATTTCCTTGTGAGATCAGAAGTTTGAAAATTGAAGAGGGAATAAGCTTTGGATAAGGACGATTTTTTTTGTTGTAAAATACAAGGTGCCAGGACCTGCTGGAAAAGGACAGTGGCTCATGAGGGGACTCTTAAGCCCGTAAGAGCTCTTGGAAAAGCCAAATGCAAAGCAGGGACTGGAGCAGAAGGGTCAGAGAAAAACCAGGCCCTGGTGACCCAGCCTCCCTCTGAAGGGTTGAGGAGGTGTCACAGCATAGATGAGCGGGAAAAGAGGGATAGCTGTTAGAAAAGGATATGGTGGGCTGAACCTGTGCAGTTGAATAGTCTTTGCAGATTCCCACTTCTGTGCCAGCAAGCCTTGAATTCAGGCTTAGAGTAAAAAATGTCATTCAGATCAGCCCTTCAAGCCTAGGTAACATTTTTTTCCAAATCATGAGTGTCAACCAGCTACTTCCCAGAAGAAGAAAACCTCCAAACAGGAGATTGTGTGTTGTTCATTCAAGCAATAATGATTAAAGGTTTCTCAGGAGCCTGGTTCCCTCCTTAGGGATTCAAGCCTCTGCTTTGAAGTTCCATGTCCAGATGGAAACTCACACAAACCTTTAGGCCAAGAGCATTTTTCCCCTGAAATATTTGATATCAGTGCTTTGGTACAAGTCTGTTATTTGTGTGTGGGTTCTGCTTTGTGACTCATCTTCTTTGGCAGGAGACAGCCAGCCAGTGTCAAACTGGATTACTGAATCAGGGAAAAATCCATATTCCCTGGTAAGATACGTGGGGACCTCAAAGTCCTGCCTTGAGATAAACACTCATTGTCAGGTGGGGAAATGGGATCATTTTGCATCACTCCTCTGTGAGCATGGAAACTCTCCTCCATACCCTGATGGTTCATGTGGAGCAGAATCATTTATCTTTTTGGGACCGTGGACCCACTCAGGACAGTAGTTTTTTCCCTGTGCTTGGAGCAGTCATGTGAGTGTACCTATTTCTCCTTCTCTTAATGCATTCCTGAGGAGCCACAGGAGAAACAAGTGGCATTCAGACAAATTCCACACTGGTCCTGTGCTCTAGTGACTACTGGAGGAACATGCTGGTGGTGTTTGTGGGCCCTCCAGCTCAGGACACACTCCCGATCTCCCTCCTCACTCGTGGAAGACATTAAGGCAATTCATGTGTGACCTGAAATAAAATATGTTCTTGTTGCAGCCCCACAGTCTGGGACTGGTGCTGGAGAGCTGCATCCTCCTTCCAGGGCTGCTTAGTGAAGGCTTCCAGAAAATACTTCCATGGAGGAAAGTCCCATCTCCTGGGCTCTCCCCTAGACGCAGTCCCAAGCATCTTTGTGTAGCCCTTCCCCTGTTTTCCCATGGCAAGAAATGCCTAGTTCAGAAAGCATCAGCCCCCAAGCCCTTTGATCTTTTCTTTCTCAAGAGAAAAAAGATTTAAAAGAGACAAGAAGTTAAGGATTTGTGAGGGGGAACGGGAACATGAATAGCAAATTCTGCTGCGGAGGTCACCTCCCCCCAGCTTTCTTCCTGTGTGATCGGGAGGAGGGAAGGGTGTGGAGGGGTTGTGGGGGATCCAGGGAGGAAGGGAGTAAACTGGGGGCAGAGGAGTGGGGGTGGAGTGGTGAAGCCCTTCAAAAGGAACAATGCTGCCAGCGCTGGCATTGTCAGGTGGCCCTTTACAGAGGACCATGAATACAGGTTATAAATTCTTTGGCCATTGAGAGAGCTCTCCAAACCTGACTTCATCCTGCACTAAAACAGGCCTGAGCCCTATCAGCTGCATAGCAATGAATTCATTTACATCTGGATAGTTAATCTCCAATTCACTTGACAGTTTATCTCCTCTTGGAAGAGCAGCAGTGCCTGCTCTATTGTGTTGGAGCCAGTCAAGGCTCATCAGCCTGGCCAGCACCTCTGGTTTTTGCTCAGCAAAGATAAGCAGGATGGGTATGGATATGAAACAAGAAATTATTGCCCCAAGCTACTTGATTCTGGTATCCTTTCACGCAGCATCCTCTCCACCTTCACCCTTTGGGTCTCCAAGGTGGAAATGCCATGTCCCTCCCTCTGGCACTGTCACAGTACAATTGGAGTGTGACTTTTCTGATGTGACTGGCATTAGATGAACAATTGACAATCCAGAATTATTTAGTTCTTGTTTACTGCAGTCTCCTAATACTGCACTGATTTTTATCTCTGAATATTTTCATAGAATCATTACTGTTGGAAAAGAGCTCTTAGATCAAGTCCAACTGTTCCCCCAGCACTACCAAGCCGAGCACTAAACCATGTCCCCAAGTGCCACATCTACACATTTTTTGAACACTGCCAGGGACAGTGATTCCACAACTTCCCTGCACAGATGCCCCAAGAGAAATCAATGGTCTTGTTCAATGTGGCTCAGCAGAGCAGCTCCCCAGAGAGCTGTGAGTGGCCTGGGATGTCCTGCAGGGGTAGGAGAGGCATCATTCACCCAAATTGCCAGCAAGGGCGGGGGAGCTGACTTGTGAGCCAAGGCTTTTTGGGTAGCACTGATTCAACTACTCCTGCCTAGAGAAATCCTGTGGTACCGCACATCCAAAGGGGCAGTGATGAGGAGAGGGAGCCTGTTGCTGCTGGGCTGTGCAGGCATGCAGAGGTGAGGACAGGCCCTGATTTGGCAGATCAACTCACTTTCTGTTTCTTTTAGGAAAGTGGATCAGGAAAGAAGACCTTGAGGGTCAAGGGACAAAGTTAAGCATGAGAATTCCTTGATTTATTCACCGGTTTAAGTCTCCAATTTTAATTTCCTGAAGTCAGTATTTGTATGTATTTGATGTGGTTTGGATATGATCAGGAGAAGGGCCACTCTAATTAAATATTGCTCTTCTTTTATCTGGAGTGGCTACAAATCTTTAACAGGCCTTTTGTTTCCTCTAATACACAGTGCACTCTGCTCTGGTCACAAGAACCATGGTGGAAAGGTTTCATGTGGTTAACACCAAACAGTTAAAAATGGTGAGGTAAAATAAAAACTGATGAGAAAATCTAATTAAAATCTAATACTGAGTTGAGGCAAAGCAACATTGTCTTTTAGTACTAAACAATCTTTCCTTTGTAGACAACCAGGAAAAGACGGAATTGTTTTCTTTTCCCATGAAACCTCAGCCTTTCCGAGTCCCAGCAGTCCAGCAGCTGAGACTGGAAGTGGAGCTCCCAAGACTGGGAACAGCCCTGAATCTGCTGAGCTGTTCCTGCTCTTCTCTTGCTCTCACCTTGTCTCTCCATGGGAGGAGCGGGAGCCAGGAGGTCACAGATGTTCTTCAGTGAAGAGCAGCATCAGGCTGTGGGAGCAGTCTGTCCCCAGCCACACTGGGACTGGAATTTCTGTCTGTGACCTGTAACTGGAATTGGTTTAAATAAGGAAGATATGGCTCAGCAATGTGGCCATCACCAGCTGAATTCTCTTCAGCATGAGGCTCCAGCCTGTGCTGGTCTGCCTGGATGATGCCAGTTGGGTGTATCCTTGAGTTACTTTTGTTTCCTTTCCACATTATCCCTAGGAAACCAATGAGCGCCCAGCAAACGGGGGCCTACCCCAGCCAGCAGGGGCCGATGGAGTCAGTCCTGCATTCCTGGGGAACACTGCTGGTAGCAGGGTAGTAGCAATATGGAGAGTGAAGCACAAGGACAGGGCAAAAAGGCAGATAAATTCCCTGTGGAATTTATTCTGTAAGCACAAGGATGAAGTCAAAAGGGAGGGTATGAGGAGACAGGTCTGGCCAGCAAGCTGCAGAGTCCTGACCTTCCTGAGAAGGTGAGAACACAAAAGTGCTTCTGTGACAGTAAGGCAGTGAAATGTCACGATATGACTGGACCAGAAGAGAAACTGTCCCAGACTGGCCCGTTTTTCCCAGCTTTACCTGGCCGGGTTGTGTTTCCCCTTGGAGTCCCAGAAGTCCCCTGCAAGGTTTAAGTTCTTGCTGTACTCAGCCTTTGGCATTTCTTTTTGTCTGCTTCATCTGAGATTGGCCCTTTCAGCTCCAGAAGAGGAGGGTTTGGGGCTGGCTGTTGCTGAGTACTGGCTCACTGAGAAATCCTGTGATTAATCATTGGGACAGCCCAGATATCAGCATGGTGCATCCTCCCACCACTGGGGATTTGATGGCATTTCGGGGTGTGACAGCAGAATGAGGACTGATGTGACTAACCTTAAAATCTGTGGGGAGATGCCATGTTTGGTAAATAAATTAAAGGATCTGAAAAAGCAACATGCTGTTTCAGATCATGAAAAAGACTTTTTCCTACAGAACCGATACAGGGTTGTGGGGGTTTGTGCTTCTTTTGTGTGCTTTTTTTTGTGCTTAGGTGGAAGAGTGAGGAATCATTCCTTCCTGTGCAGTTCACCCCCCACTCTGCCTTCACAACTCCTTGTCAAAATGTTTAAAGGCATTTTTATTGTTCCTTGGTGTAGAAACAAATTTCTGTTTCTTGTGTCAGTGCCCGGTGACCCCCAGCCATCTCTCCACAGGAAAGATGTAATCTGTCTTCCTTATCTGCCCTGTGGCTTTCGTTTTTAAAATAGCCTAACATGATTTTATTTTACTCTTGTGCATATGTTTAAATGAAATTAAACTAGAATAAATAGCATTAATATAAATATTATGGCTAAGATTTAAACCAAACAAAATTGGGATGTTCAAAACTGTATTTTCCATGGATACTGATGAAACCCCTTTCTACCTCACTTCAGCCTGGGAAGCACACAGGGAAGTGTGAGTCATGGGATGCAGGCGGGACAGAGTGGGACTCATTTTGCACATTTAATATTTGTTCATTTGAAATTTCAATCATAACACATCAGTTGTCTGCAGCTACATTCTTTGCACTTTTTTTGTTTGTTTGTTTGTGTTTGTTTGTTTAATCAAAAAGCAAAGTTACTTTATGTCTTCTGCTGCATGGGAGCTGGCAGGGAGCAGGGCTGGAGTGCACAGGGAGTTTGTATCAGCATGGCCAACAGAGCTGGCTCTGGTTATGAATTATAGACTCCCAGGCCGGCTTGGGTCATCAGAGGCCTTAAAGCCCATCAAGTCCCACCCCTGCCATGGCAGGGTCACCTCCCACTATCCCAGGCTGCTCCAATCCCCAGTGTCCAGCCTGGCCTTGAACATTTGCAGGGATCCAGGGGCAGCCACAGCTGCTCTGGGCACCCTGTGCCAGGGCCTGCCCACCCTGCCAGGGAACAATTCCTGCCCAATCTTCCATCCAGCCCTGCCCAAAGCCATTCCCTGTGTCCTGTCTCTCCATCCTTTGTCCCAAGTCTCTCTCCAGCTCTCCTGGAGTTGCTTTAGGCACTCCTTTAGGCACTCATTGCTTTAGGAAGGGGCTCTGAGCTCTCCCTGGAGTCTTCTTTTCTCCAGGTGAACACCCCCAGCCCTCCAGCCTGGGTCCAGAGCAGAGGGGCTCCAGCCCTTGGAGCATCCCTGTGGCCTCCTCTGGACTCACTCCAACAGTTCCTCATCTTTCCTGTGCTGGGCCCCAGGACTGGGGCAGCTCTGCAGGTGGGGGTCTCACCTGACAGTCCCTCTCCGCTGCAGGGATCAGCCCAGGGCAGGGGGTTTCTGGGTCCAGCGTGTGTGGCTGAGGAATGTGGAGCTTTTCATCCACAAACATCCCCCCACACACACACCCCCTCAGCCATTTCCCTGGGCCTGTGCAGGAATTGGTGCCTCAAAGGTTTGGAATTTCTACCTGCACCCAGGATGCACCCAGAAAATGTCTCAGTGAGCTGCTGCTGGTCACATCCTCATGCTCAGCCATGTTCAAACCAGCCTTGTGGGCTGCAATTAATGCTCATGTTTGGGTGGGTGTTTGTCCTTGTCTGAATACAGGAATTGCTGCTGGATTTACTCCTGGAAAACACTGGGACATGTGAGATTTGGCTTGTGCTGGGCTAGGGGCAGAAGTTCTCCTTGCTGCTGCCTCCCTTGCAGAGGCAGCGACTTTCTGTGAATGTCTGTTATCTTCCATGACAAAAGCCAGATGAGGAATTGCTGCTACTTATACCATCAAACTTTCCTAAAGAAATGCTCCCCTGGGTTAAGAAAAGACATGACAAATCCCAACCCAAAGGAATGGTGGCTGGGAATGGGAACTTATAAGCCATGAAAAACAATACTTTAATTGGAAAATGGCTTCACACCATAACACTTGTCAATCAGCCTTTCACACTTCAACCTGCACAGCCAGTGCAGCCAAGAGAAAATGGGGGGTGAGTTTGTGTCTTCAGGAACTGCAGCAGAGAGCCTTTGGCTGGTGGCAGGCACAGCCCTGAGTGTAGGATGGCAGCTTCAGTGAGAGACCATTATAAACCAGCCCCGCTGTGCTGTGGGCAGAGAGCACCAGCCATGATGGGAATTAACCTCTCAGGCATTTTTGGGGAGCATTGGTGGCTGGTAACCAGCAGCACTTCATCTGAGAGTCTTCAGACCCTAGCAGGACTGAGGAAAGTTCTTGGCTGCTCTTTCATAGAATCTCAGACTGGTTTGGTTTGGAAGGGACCTTAAACATCGTCCAGTTCCCCCCCGCCATAGGCAGAGACACCTTCCACTAGGCCATGTTGCTCCAGGCCCCTGGACTCCATTCTTCTGTCCTGGCTGGTGGTTAGGGGATGCCATTACCCCAAAAAGTCCCTGGTTCACCCCAAGCTCTCTGTGAGACTGATATTTCTACTTTCAGAGACTGGAGGGACAGAAGGCTCAAACCTCTGAGGCAGAGGGAGGAGGCCCCCAGGAGATGGTGTGAGGGACACTGTGCCAGGACTGAAATGCTGGATGGACACTGCAGGAGGGGGTGTGGGGGAGGAAGATCCCCATGCAGACTGGAAAGGATTAAGGAGAGGGGCTGCGGGCCAGGGATGAGAGCACTACCTGTGACCTGCTCCCAGCCTGCCAAAAGTGGGGGCTAGAAGCAGTATCAGTACCTCAGAGGAATATATTTTTAAAAGCATTTTTTTCTTGAATTAATGCAAAAAGAAAGAGCTTTTTTCAGTGCTCACCTCCTCTTTCAAGCTGGATGGGATCCTGGATTTTTTAAAAGAAAACAAAGCATATTTCAGTCTTTCTTTTAGTTGTGGGGTTTTTTTGTTTTGGTTTTTTTGTTTTGTGTTTTTTTTTTTTTTTTTTTTTTTTTTTTTTTTTTTTGGTTTGGGTTTTTTGTTGTGTTTTTTTTTTCTTTCCCTTTCAGTTGCTTTCTGTTTGCTGAGAGAGATTTTAGAGCCCTGGGGAAGATACATCTGCCAATGATCATCTCGACTCTCCATGGATCTGGGCCCTGTGTTGGGGAGCTCTGTTCACTTCTCCTTCCCAAGCAAGAGTGGGCTGCAGCAGGTCCTGGTACTGCTTCCCCATTATGATATCACTGGGCCAGTGCAGGGAGAAGAGCTTTAGGTTGTCTGTACAAGCCCTAATCTACTGTGCCAAAATCCTCCTGTGGCAGCTTCAGGTGCTCTGGGATGTGATGCTGTATTTGGTTAAGGCCTCAGACAATTCCTGACAGTAGTGGACTCCCACCTTTGCATCCTTTTGACTGCTTGGCTGGAATATCTCACTTTTACAAACCAAGGCTGTGAGCAGATCCTTCTCATATACTGTGAAAACATTGCTGGCAGAGCCCCAGCTTCCAGAGACAGACCCCCAGGACATGGGGGCTGAGGGACATGTCAGAGCCCTGCTCTGGTGTCAGCTTGACATTAACCTCCAGACAAGGAGCCTGACAACCAGCAGGAGCCAGACCCTTCACCATGCCCTCCTGTGCCTTATCAGAGGGAAATAAATCCTGCCTGATTAGTTTTTTTAAATGAGAATTCTCAGCAAATAAATGAACTGCCTGCACAGTGATAATGGGCTGTTGGGGAAGTGAGTCTGCAGAGTGTATATGCAGCTGGAAGTCATCAAAACCATCTTATCCCATGGAGTCTCCTGTGCTGAACTTGTGTTTACAAAATCAGACAGGAAAAGGAATTCTTCAATGGGTATTTTGTGATAATTTTTTGAGCCCAGCAGCAGTGTAAGTGAGGGCCTGTCTGCACAGAGCCATTGTATCTCTGCTGGATGCTGGGCTTCACCTCCTCTATCTCTTTTGACCAATTTTGACACATCCTGCTCTGCTCTAAATTCATGTGTTGAGATTTGATGGACACTGAATGCCATGGCCAGTGCTTCTACAGCAATATCAGTGAGGGGGGCCAGCTGATGCCCAGAGATGAGCCCACTACTCCTGCCCCCATCCCTTCTGTGGCCCTATGGTGTGCAAGGATGCCAGTCCACAGACCACACAAAGTTCTCTCATTTAGAAGCATTGTCAATTTTATCTACTAATTTTTTTTTCTTATTTTAACAAGTTCTCCTAAATAATCCTCACATTCAGTCAATAGTTATAAGCTGGGCTAGGAAAAACTTTTCAGAGGATGGTCATAAATACTCACTCATAGTTCACCACACTTTTGTTTTCCCTGATAGTCTCCTCTCCCTCCTTTTCAGTGATCTTCTCATCCACAAAGATCCCTTTGAATGGTCTCTGCTAAAAATCAGGGCTGGATAACTGGCCAATTTCCTGCACTCTGGAAGTTTCGTGGATTCACTGTGCTCATGCTTATCTTCCTCCCCATGTGCCGTGTGGGGCCAGATCCAGCCATGGCTGTGGCTCAGCTCCAGAAAGGCACCATGCAAAAATTTGGAGTGTGGTGTTCTGGGTGGAGATCCTGCCTTTAGGATCACCTCTGTAGCAGGCGGGGAAACATGGGCTCTGCTGAGGGCTGTGAGACCCTGCTTGGAGGGGACCATTACATAAAACCCCTTGAGGTGATTCAGCTCAAATTACTGGGTCCAGCATTAGGTAACCATCAAAAAAAAAGCAAATGGAGCTTGAAGCCCAATCTCATTATTTTCTCTGTGTGTGAAATGTCTTGGCACCTCACATCTCCTCCCTGAGAAGCTGGTATTTGTAGATTTATGACAAATTATTTTTGATGCTGGAGGCCTTAAAACTGTTCTGACATGAACCCAAGCTATTCTGCGATCTTCAAAAATGAAGTCTTAAATGAGTACTGAGATTTATTGAATTGTATTTGAATTATAGTAGAGCAGAGCACTTAGGTATGTGCATGCAAAGAAGCCTGTAAGGAAGGGGAACAAGACTGACTGTGGGTCAGAAACTGGAGCTTTCCAGAGGCACTACAGGGGTTACCTCACTCTAGAGCTGCACCCTGGAGAAATCAGTTTTGCATGTGAAGCCATCCCTGTCCAGCTGTGAAACCCAGCTGAAATGTAAACTTCTCTGAAGCCTTCATGGGTGGTTTGCATCTGTATCTGTGTCTGATTAAGCCAGAGTTGCACAATGGCAGCGGGTTCTGCTGCCAGTTCTTCTCTCCTTACCTTGACCCATGGCTTCACTCTTTCACAAATTGTTTTGTCTTCGGCTCAGACCAGCCTCCTCTGGGCAAGTTCAGCCTTGCTTTGTGGGTCTCCAGAAAGACAGACAGCTTTGCCTGACTGATGGTTCTGATTGCTGGGGACAGTTGTGGCACAGACACTGTCAGGCTGCTTACCTGGGGAGGGGGCTGGAGGTGGCCATGAGCCCAGGCTTTCTCTAATGGGATTTTCACGATGATTTGCTGCCCCTGTCATGTTGTTTCAAATTCCTCTCAAGCCATACTTTTCACAGTCTGGATTTTCTCTCATGAATTTCTCAAGGGGCTATCTGAAGGGGAAACTACTCCTCACCATAACAAACAACCAAAGCCTTCATCGTTAAAAAATAAAGCACTAACATGGCCCTACAATAGACCCCTTTGTCAAGTCACATCTGTTTAGATCACCAGAAATTATAAGCCTTTACTTTTGAAAGTAACTTTCATTTATCAAAATAGGAAAGAGGACTGCAAAACAGTCAGGAAAAATCTGCATGAAAGCACAGGCATGTGGCAGTAGTACTCTGTGCTACACAGAAACGCCAAATTGCCTGTGTATACAAATGCTGGGTTTAAGCACTTCTCGCTGAAGGAACAACCAAGTCCATAGTATGGGTCACTGCTGTGCTTGTGTGAAACCAATGTGAAAAAGAATCTGGCCTGATGGACAGAAAAAAATCTCATTTCAGGGCTAATGTAGTTTACCTTGGGTTTAGCCGCAAAGTCTAATATCTGTCTCCCAGAAATTGTCTGCCAGTAATTGCTAAATGGCAGAGCAAGGAGATTCATGTGGGGAATAATGGAAAATACTGTGTGAAGTGTATGTGATCATTTGAGTTAAATAATTCACAGACATTTGTCCCCAGATAATACCAGTGCCTGCCCACCCAGGGAAGCTCCGAGTACTGTTGCACCAGTATAGGCCAGTGCTGCACCAGTTTAGGCCAGTGCACCATTCCCAGAGGCTTGAAGGTGGGAAGGCTGATGCTGCAGCAGGAAGACCTGCCCCAAACCCACCACAGGAGGCCCTGCTCTCTCTTGGCCACAATTTTCTCTCTCCCTTTCAAACGTCTTTCTGCAGGTGAGTAGCTGGGAACCACCATCACAACATCTGATCTCCGTCCCTAGCACTGGCCCAGCTCCAGCCTCTCTTTGGCAAGCGGCCACCTTCCTCTGAAACAAGGGTGAGATTAGGCAAGGCAGCCAGCCTTAGAACAGTGGGTGTAAGTCTGCTCCCACTGGATCACAAAGCTTTTCTGGTTGCTTTTGAAAATTCAGAGTATTTGTGCTGAATTCATCGAGTTTGAATTCCAGTAGGGCTCTGGAGCAGGACTGTGGGAGCAGCCCAGGGGCACTGAGGTTTGGGGCATGCAGATGAGCTTGGTGTGAGCTGTGGTGCTTGGGAAGGGCAGACACGTGGACCTGAGTTCTTAAGACAGAGGTATTTTGTGAAAAATCCTGCCCACTGCCTGTGGTCACCTCAGGCTCACTGCTGGCCAGAGCCAGGCAAGGGCCAGACCTGCTACTTTCCACGGAGCCAGCTGGGGCACAAACTGGGCTCATCCTGTGTCACTGACAGCTCTCCAACTGCCTTTGCTGTGTCACCACAGACAGTTTCACTGGCAATGGCCAAAAGGTCCACAGGCCTTTGTCTGACACAGAGCTGGAAATACACTCCAAATTCCCCTGCACTCAACTGAAGACCCTGTGTTTGTGTCAGGTGCTTTCCCTAGATAAAAGAAGGAAAAAAAGTAAGCAAATTTGTCTTGATGGAATTTTTTTCCCTCTTAGAAAGTCTTTCACATCCTTTTCAGGGGTACCACCAGTGGTAATGAATTGCAAGTCATTCCTGTGCACCCCATAAAGGGAATGGTTATAGAAATTCCTATAATTACAGGTAATTGGTTTTGAAATTAAATGATCTGCAATTTCATTGAGTGGCTCTGAGAAGGATTGTTGGCTGAGAAGGCAGCCTGAGTCTCAGGCTGGCAGAGAGCAGTCTGCTGGAACGAGGAGGATACATGGAAGTAATGCTGGCAATAGTAGCTTTAAGAATTATGATACTAGAATTAGTTAGGCCAGTTTAGGTCAGCACATGCAGAGCCTTTCCCGTTTAACTCCCATGCTGCACGTAGCTGTGTTCTGACAGCCCTTCCATTTAGCATCCAGAAGGGAAAATGCTGAACAGAGTGTACATAGGAGAGGCTGGAAGATGTTAATCCTCTGTATTTTTAATCCTGAGTGATACAAAGCACAGCTGCTTCTTGCCTGTCCTTTCCCCAAGAATTTGATTCTGTTATGTGATTTAATTCATTCATAAATGCTCTCTGGACTGCACAGTCATGCCAAATATGCAACTGTCTGGGTAAGGGTGTACAAACAAGGTGTGCCTGATTCCTGCAGGGAGTTACCATGGCAAGTGCAAACACGCACTGGGAATGTGAATCCACGCATGAACAGACACCCGATTAGCAAATAATTTCTGAAATGCAGAGACCTGATTTGAGCAACAAGTCATGGCATCTGTCCATGTAAATGATGTGTGCCATTGCACATGCATTTCAAAATTTCTAAGGAATACAGGTATTTCTATGTATTAGTCCACAAAGCTTCTCTGAGTTCCCCTTTTTAACCATAGTGATGAGGTCACTGGAAAAAGAGTGACCAAATGTTCATTCCGCTTCCTCATTCTGAGTGCTGTGTGTCACACGTCAGGCAGTGCTTGGTTCCAAGCTTGAACATCCAGGGAAAGCAAGCGCCAGCAATGGAAGGGACAGAATAAGGGAACTCACAACCCATGGAGCCATCCATGCCAGGAAAAATACAGCACCCAGCTCCCTCAGCTCCAGGAGCCTCCAGCCTGAAAGGATGGAGTGTAGGTCTGGAAAGGACACTTGTTCCTGTTTGTGTCACCCCGTCTGTGACCAGCAGCAACAGGGTACAGCCTAAAAGGATGAACTGCTGAAATCTGTGTGAGAATTGTCAGACAGTGTCTGTGCTCACCAGCCAGGGCTCTGACCCACAGTGTTTCAGATCATACCAGAACATGCATCTTTCCTCAGGGTCTTCCCTTTCAGATGGGAAGAAGGAAACCAAAGGCTGTTGACCTCTGTGGGCCTCTAGAACCTGAGTCCATGCTGGTGGCCAACCTTGAGCTGTCTGGCTTCAAACCCATGTCACAGGACACACCAGCACTTACTGCTTTCAGTTGCAGCTTAAAATATATGTGAAGTCACAGTGGCCCCAGAAGACACAAGGATGAACGGTCCAAGGCCACAGAGAGCCCGGTCCTTGCCATGCCTTTCCTATTCCACTGTTGTTCCAGTCCCCAGGTAATGGCATCTAGCATCTAGTGCTGTCTGTACTCCTCTTCTCTAGCAGGAGTCATCTTTTCAATTAATACTGTGCTTTTCTGAACAGGAAAGGCTGTTGCATTTTTTTTTGAGCTTTGAAAGACTCTTATTTTTCAAAACCGCTGTTAGAAATGTACCCTGGAAGGTGGTGTGTGCTGAGCAGGTACTCACTCACTGCTGAAGCAGTGAGAAAAATGCAATTAGCTACTTAAGGCATGCAAAAAAAAAAAGCTTTTTTTAAAAAAGGACAATTTGTCCTTTTGCAGCGTTGCATGCAACACAAACAATTCACTGGAATGCTTTACCACAGCAGCCAACAAACTGCTGTGTCAGCAGAAACGTGGGAGCGGGGTGTGTGCTGGGCTGGGGGAAGAACACCCTGAGCGGGCACAAACGGGAATGAGGACTGACATGGACCCGGGCCTTCAGAGAGCAAAGCCTCTTCAGAGGATCACTGTGCCTGCAAGAAACCAGCAGCTGCCTCACTATTCCCTTTTCTGAAGTGTCATTGTCACTTTGCCCATGTGGAAGCAGCCTGGGGACATGGAGTATGACCTGGCTGTAACATGGGGGAGCTGAACTCTGTGACAGTATCTGAAGCTGATGGATGCATCTGGTTTGAAGTCTCCTTGTTATTTTTTGCATATGTTTATGGATGTCCTTGCTGTCTCTGAAGTGCCCCCCAACTTGGAGTGCACTGTTAGTGCAGGTGTCTGTGCAACTGGTGGCACCATGACAAAGTGCCAGGGCTGCCATTCCCATACTGCAGGGACACCCAGTTTGCCGTGTCACACTCATTGGTGTGTGTGGAGTACCTCCTGCTCCTGTGGCATGCAGGACATGGGAGCAGGGCCACATGCACACTGTATTTTGGGGACTCACTCCTTTCACCCCTGAGGTACAGAGCCGGTGCTTCTTGAAGTTTCTTGTATCTCTGTGGTGCCCACAGGGGATTTGGAGAGGGACTCTGGACCAGAGCCTGGAGGGACAGGAAAAGAGGAAATGGCTTCCCACTGCCAGAGGGCAGGGCTGGATGGGATATGGGAAGAAATTGTTCCCTGTGAGGGTGAGGAGGCCCTGGCACAGGGTGCCTGGAGAAGCTGTGGCTGTCCCTGGATCCCTGCAAGTGTCCAAGGCCAGGCTGGACTGGGTTTGGTGCAACCTGGAACAGCGGAAGGTGTCCCTGCTCATGGCAGGGGGCCAAACAAGATGATCTTTAAGGTCCTTTCCAACCATTCTGTAATTCTATAATTCTGGCAGTGAGCGCAGGGGCTGAGCAGCCCAGCCAGTTTGTGTAGGTATTTGTGATATTTGTTTTTTGGAGATTTTCCATCTTTCCCTTGGCAATGACTGCTGTTTGTTGCAGCCTGTGCCTGACATAGGTATGGCCCTGGTTTGGCACAAGCTGCCTTCTGTGCTGGTGGCTGAGCCGCCAGCTCCATGCAGAGGGGTCACCAGGATCGAGGGCTGTGCCTGGCAAGGTCCTGCTTCCCCACAGCTGTGCATGATGCTCTGCTGGGCTCCATCCAAGGGGGACATTGGTGAGCTCCAGCCATGCAGGGAGAAGAGTTCTGTAGGTTAGAAATATATGCTGTCCCATGACAGGGACAGCTCCAGGACAGAGGGACATGCACCCTCCAAGGCACTTGGGCTGTTCTCTGACAGGACACACAGCTCCAGCAGCCAAGGCAATTCTGAAAAAAAAAAAATCTAGTTTGTTCTCATAATCCCCATCAGAACTCATAAAAAAAATCATGCCCTCAGAACCAATAGCCAGTTTTTGCCTGTTTATGTCTCGTGTTGGAGCCTGAATAATGTGGGGAGATGAGGGCAGTAAACAGAGTTGTAAACAGAACAAACCTGGAGATCACAGCAAAGGGCAGCCTGTGCAATGTTGTTCTTAGTGTCAGTGTAATTTGTGTGCGGTTTCATTGAGTTTGCAAAGCCGGTGCAGGGTTGGATAGGCTGGATGAAGTAATTGGAAAATGCCTCACTCACCGGGACTGCTACAGCCTTTAACTCTGAGCTTTAATTCCTGTCTGATTGCAGCCAGGTGCTCTGGCCGGGGCCGGAATCCAAGGGCACTCGGGGCTGGCAGAGCAGGGAGGGAGGGAGGGAGGGAGGGAGTGAGTGAGTGAGTGAGTGAGTGAGGGTCCCGTGCCCTGGCCAGGTGTGGGTGGTCAGGGGCTCGGCCCCTCCTGGCAGCGTTCGCCTGGGAGCTACCCCAGCTCTGAAGTCATGGTTTGGTTCTCAGGCTATTTTTGAAGCCAGAAATGTGAGTGTAACCAACACTTCAGCACTTTCCCACACCTTTCATGTGACACAGGCCTGTGCCTAGTCATAGGACTCTGTCCCCAGGACTTCAAAATTGTCACAGTTTCACTTCCTTCGTGGTTTTTTTCCCTTCCTTTCTGGAGCCAGCAGAGTTGGTTCCCTCTGCTGCCTGGGGAGCTGCCTCATATGGCTTCTTTCTGAAAAATTACCTTCTTTGGGATGCTCCCACCAATTCTGAACTGTTTTTATGGGCAAGCAGTCCCCTTTTCAGTCTCTCTATATGTGTTTCACACCAGCTGTTCCAGCTCTTGAAGCACAGGACCAACTCTTGCAGCAGAGAATAGGAACTTTTCAGGTTGATTTATATATAATTTCCACCTTATTGCGGTTTGGATTAACATCTAAAAATAATTAAACATACAGCGATTCACGTCTTTCTAGTGAAATGCTAAAGAAAAGCAAACCCCAGGTATTGCAGGTATTGCACATCCGTAGCCTTCAGATGGATCATGGATTTCTGCCTGGTCCTTGTCTCCTGCTGCTCTGGGAAGAGGAGAACTACCTGGTCAAGGCATATGGGGAAATTTACTGGACAGAAAGTGCTGCAGTTATCCATATAAACCTCAAACCATCCAGGGAGTTGCTGGTTCCCTGATGTGCCTCAATTACAACCAGTCCAGGGATTGCTGGGGCACCAGGCCCTGAGAACACTCACTCAGTGAGTTTTCTGCTGGTGGTGTTCCTTTAATTCTAATGTAGTGTGAGAATGTTAATTAAAAAAGCATACCAAAATGAAGTGTTCCTTCAAGAACTAAGAACCTGTCATTTGCATGAAAACCCTGGATTATAAACTGCTTCTTCTACTTTTGCTGCCAAATATGCAAAGTAAATTGCACAATTTTAGGGATGCAGTTGAGCTGCTTTGTGTTTTTCTTTCTCCAACTAAGAAGAAACATTTTCTCCCATCCGACAGGGAGTGTTTGTTTTTCTTGCTGTGTAACACTTACAGCTCTCATCGACAGCAGGAAAATAACTGTTCTACCATTTCTTATCTGCCTTCAGCGTGACGTTGGGATTTTTCTAAGATAAGGATGGTTTGTTTGCTTTATTTGCTTGCTTTAATTTTGTGGTTGTTTTTCCAAATAAAAGAAAGCGAAGTTTAGGAAGCAAAGCAGTGATGGCAATTGTGAGCTGTGCTGAGCCTCATTCCCATCCCTGCTCAGGCGTGAGAATGTTCTCAGCCAGTGGGACTGTTCACATCCAAACTTTTCTCTTCCATAGTTGTCACATACCCAAGTCATTTACCCAAGCTTCATCCATTGATTGCACAATCAATTATTGTTTTATGACAGATAGTGGGATGCTTCCTTATTTTCTTAGTGCTTTTTTTAAACTGGAAGATGATCTAATGCTGGATAATGTTTCAACAGAAACATTGGTGTACCAATGGTGCAGAGGAGCAGAGCCCTCCCGAGGACAAGGAGGCCTCAGTACATCTTTAAATTCATGTGCTGGCCCCTGCATTGCTGAGAGTGGGTTTGTGAGTGCGATCTACTCAGTGGGAGAGACAAATGGGACACTCTGGTCTCAGGTTGGGTCAGGAGAGAGCAGGTTGGCTCAGACAGTGGGTGTGTCCTGGGGAGAGTTTAAACTATCACAGAAAGCTTTAAAATAGTTTTACAGCATTTAAAACTTGATGAGCTTTTGATAGCTTCTGTGTTTACATAAATCAGAACATTCAGGATGTTCAGTCTGGGCCCCTTTATGAGCAGATTGTGCTCCAGAGTCCCTGTAAGTGTCTAAGCTTTGTTTGCCAGGTGGGACAGCCAGTTCCCCATTTGTTACTTCTCCAGAGTTGGGTATTTTTTCCATTATCTATCACTTTACTGTCCTTCTCTAAACTGTCCCTTTGGGTTACTCTGGTTGTGTCACACCAGGTACCTCAGCACTGTGAACTGGCAGATGAGACAAAGGGCTCCTATTGTCCATGGCAGGCACTGCTGCCACCAGCCAAGCACAGCTCCCCAGGCTGCAGTCATCCCCAGAGGGTGTCCCACCCCACCAGCAGAGTGTCCCATTCCAGCAAAGTAGCTCAGCCCACATAAAGGTGTAAAATATTTGCTACTTTGCTGGTGATCTCGCTGTATTTTTCCTCAAAAGGCTTGAACAACTAAATGAGGAGAATTAGTTGGAATCCTTTAACAGCAGATGTGAGAAAGAACCTCAGGGCATCCCTAGCATTGATACAGGATTGATAGAAGTTTGACCTGAATAGAAAAAGGGCTGTGAGTGCTTACATGAAATGCTTCTTGGAGTTCAATTGAGATCCTTTTGAAGTAAGTGCAGAGGCTGCCTTCGCCATTGAGGATCCTTTTGGTGATATTTATGTCCCCAAAGTTAGACAACTTCCATGAACTCTGAGGCACAGGGGGATGTGAGTGACGTGCTACAGGTCCCTGTCTCTCTCCACCAGGTTTTAGAGCTTCTGTGACCAACTCAATACTTTAAGATGTTTGGGTAAGAGGTAGAATAGAGGGTGCTTTACCTTGGTGAGAATGTCCAGGTGTCTGATTCTGCACTGAAATCAGTCTATATGTTCTTTCATATAGAAATTATACAGAAAAAGTATTTCTTTAGAGGGATTTTAGTCTGTGATAAAACACTTCTGAGTCCACCACAACTCTTCAGGATTTGCTGGGGCTTGGTGTCATCTCTGGGAGGGGTTTTCTTTTGTTAGGCTTGTGCTGCCCTGCTTGAGTGTGAGCAATGAGCTCAGCCAGCAGGATTGAAGCCCAGAAGTTGAAAGCATTAGGCTGCTACTATAACGTAGACTCATTTGCTCTCAAAATGTGTTTATAGACAATAATTTGGGAGTTTCCAGGAATCTACAAAGAAAATGGAGGGGCAGCATCTGTGACATAGCATGAAGGGAGACCACAGCAGTGGAGATCAGCTGGGTTGAAGTTTCTGAGATTCTTTTCCACTACAGAGAAAATCAGGGGTGAGAAACTGTACCCCTTTTGCAGACAGTATCCAGTCCCCACCACAAATGTTATTATGTTGAAAATAAAATTCAGTACAGAATGGTAAAAGTAATCACAGAATCCCAGACTGCTTTAGATTGGAAGGAACCTTAAACCCCATCCAGTCCCATCCCTTGCCATGGCAGGGACACCTCCCACTATTCCAGGCTGCTCCAAGTCCTGTCCAGACTGGCCTTGGACACTGCCAGGGATCCAGGGACAGCCACAGCTTCTCTGGGCACCTGTGCCAGGGCCTCCCCACCCTCCCAGGGAACAATTCCTGCCCAATCTCCCATCCAGCCCTGCCCTCTGGCAGTGGGAAGCCATTCCCTGTGTCCTGTCCCTCCATCCCTTGTCCCCAGTCCCTCTCCAGCTCTCCTGGAGCCCCTTTAGGCCCTGCCAGGGGCTCTGAGATCTTTCTGGAGCCTTCTCCAGATGAGCACCCCCAGCTCTCCCATCCTGGCTCCAGAGCAGAGGGGCTCCAGCCCTTGGAGCAGCTCCATGGTCTCCTCTGGGCTGTCTCCAGCAGCTCCAGGTCCTTGTTGTGTTGGGGTCCCAGTACACTTGGCTGCCTCAGAGTTACCTTCCTACAGACCTGTATCTTGCATGGTGAGAGGTGAGGAAACCCTACACCCCATCTGTGGCTGAAGGGGTTATTTGTAAACCCTTTTCCTCCAAAAATATTGGGACAGCACCAAACGTAAGGTGTTTGTGTGTCTAGACCAACAAGAAAGTGTTAAAGCCATTAGAGCTGGTATCAAAACCTGTCCTTGAGTATTGCAGGATGGCAATTACCCCAGACACTCGGATAGCTGCATCTGACTGGAGCAGAGGCAGCCTGGCACCCCATAGGCCAAGTAGGGAGATCACATCCCTGAGCTTCAACGGATGCTGCACTTGAAAACCTGCCCTGGTTTGCAGCCAAATCCAACATCTCAGCTGGTGTCGGTTTTTGAGGACCTTCAGTGGAGAAAGAAGAAAGAGTGTGTTGCAGGAGAATGGCAGCTGCTCTGGGGCTGCAGTGCCAGCAATGGGGCCTCTGGTGTCCAGAGCCCACAGCAGCCCTGTCTCACGTAATCATCCTGTAAAGCTAATGTCTAACTCCTGACAGGCTCCTAATCTGTCCTGACATGCACCCAGATGCACTCAGTGAGTGTCATTTCCTGCTCCAAGGAGCCCAGATTGTTCCTGACTGGCCCTTGGGTTTGAGCGATCACTTTAATTCTTCTCCCTCATTTATTTCCTTGGCCCGAGGGAACTGGGCTTCATCCTCTTCCGTAAATCTCCCGATCTTGTGGAGTACGAAGTGCACTCTGCAGGAACAAGGGCTGGATTCTGGACTGGGCTATTCTGGGTTTAGCAGTGCTGCAGCATACAAGGTTTGCTGGGAGTGCGCTGCTGCTGTGAGGGAGCTCAGCTGGACACTGCTCCTGCCAGAGCTCTGTGTGGTGCCAGTGGGAGCGCAGGGACAGGGTCTCTGGTGGGGGTCACCAAAGGCTCCAGCCTGTCCTTGTTGAACCCAAACAAGGTTTTGTCTGAGGGAAGAGCAAGCGCTGCTCCTTTTCAGATAGTTGACTCCTGCTTTCACACCCAGGACAGTTCAGGCTTTCTGAGAGGAAAACAGCCCCAGGTGCTGCAGTGCAGCAGCAGAGCGGGGCTTTGGCAGCAGATGTGCTGGGACAGCCCTGTCTGCTCACCTTCCAGAGGAAGTGCTCCTCTTGGAGTCCTTTCCGAGGCAATTTGAGGTTGATTAGCAACTTTTGCCTTCACTGTCTCACTGGTCTGTTTATCTTTTGTCTGAGTGAGTTCTCTCTTCTGGTTGTTGTTCCTCCTTCCTGAGGGGAGTAGGGGCTGTGGGGACACCCTGCCCCATGCTCAGGGAATCCTGCTGCAACCCTCTCCCCACTCCCAGACAGGCAGGCTGCTCCTTGCCTTCAGAAATGTCTCTCCTTGCCAATCACACCTTTAATTTACTCTCCTAAAGGAGATCCTTTGCAATGCAAGGTGCTGGAGGCCAGATGGTGATGGGTACAGCAGGTAGGAGAAGAGAGCTTGGAAACCACAGCTGTGCTTGGAGGTCTTGCCTCCTACAGACATGGCAGCCCCATCCTGGTGGGAGCACCTCTTCATTCTCCCAGTGCTGGAGGGAGCCCGTGGGTGGGTGCTGGAGCACAGATGCAACATCTGAGTGGCCCCTGGCAACTCCACAAAGCCCAGCTGTTGATGCTGATGAAAGCCATCCAAAAACCAGCACATGGGCTCCAGCTAAGCCTGGGGGTCACCCCTGCTCTTCAGTGGGCATGTACCAGCCGTAAATACAAGCCACTGTGTTATTAATGCACCCACCATAAATGTTTTATGTAACCTCATAAACTCCAAGTAGCTGTAATCTTAGCAAGCCCATGGCCTTTGCTGGGCTGGCATTCAAGGTGAGAGGCCTGGAAGAGCCAGGCCATCTGCAGCGGTAATGAGTTTCTCATCCTTCCAGAAAGAGAATAGTCCCTTGGTGCTTGCCCCTTGGGGTCTCATGTGCTGGAGACTGCATGGGATTTTCCTAACTTGCATGTCAGCAAGGATCTATCTAGTCGTGCAGCAGAGACAATCCAGAGTGAACTTCTGGACACGACCCTTACATTCATCCATCAAACTTCTGCCATAGCAGGACAAGTGAAACAACAGATCCCGAGCAAGGAAAGGTCATTGTCTGCAGAGAAACTAAGTGGAGATTAAATGAACCCCAGACCCAGGCACAGTGCAAGGTGCTGCTAATCACACGTGTCTGGTTTATGTTGAATTAAGCTTTTCTGTCCCTTGTGTGCTGCCTAGAGGCTCCTGCAAGCTGGCAGAAGGTACTCCCCCGCTAAGTACCAGGGACAGTTTGTACAGGGACTGTCTTACCACCTTGATTTCACTCTCTTGATCCTTTCTGAACACTCTTCACGGAGAACTTGACCCCTCGTTCCACCTCCTCATCCTCTGCCATAGGGTAACCCCAGCCCTTCAGTGATGGTTATCATGGGAAGACCTCCCTCAGACTCAGCTTTTCCATCTCATGAGAGACTCTGCTTCCCTCTCGGCCTCTCATCCTGGAAATCCTTCTTGCTCTGCTCCCACCATCCAGCCCAGCTGGTTCCTGTTGCAGCTGTCAGCTGCAGCTGCAGCGCCGAGCCTCAGCAGGCCAGACAGGAGCTCTGCCCTCATCCTGCTCCCTCAGCACATCCCCCAGCCTGCCCCTGCCACTTCTCAGTGCCACCACCCTACAGAGGACAAGGTCACTGCCGGGGGAGCATGATGGGTCGGGCTCTTCACCCTCACACCAGGAATTTTCACATCAGCTCTGTGTGCACAGGTGAGTTGAGCAGCAAAAACATTCCTTTTATTTCATCCAGCCTTCAGGCTTAACCTGAAATATCCATGCTTAATTCTGGGTGTTTCAGAGCTTCTGAGTTCATGCCTCTCAGTGACCACAGCAACACAGGGGCATGGCCCCTGTGGAAAAACTTGCTGCTCCTCCTGGCTCTTGGAGCACATGCCCAGGGACTGGCTTCCCAAGCACCTAAAATGTCCCTGGGATAATAACACAACAATAAGAAGATAACAAAAGAACAGTGCCAGTGGAATGGACCTTCCCTCCACCACAGGGACTGGGACAGGAACAGGTTTGGAAATATTCAGAGGGAGATGTGTGTGGACGTGTGTCTCCCAGTATGGCATGGTTTGTTCCTGGTCACATAGGAGAGACGGCATCTACCTGGAAATCTCATTTTAACACTCCCACTGTCTGGGTTTTCAATTCAGACCCTGTCCCAAACATGCATCTGCTTTTCCTTCTATTTTTTAGCTATCACTTCTTGCTTCTCATTCCTCTACCCCCATGTGAAGTACTTTTCAGATGAAAGTGCTCAGGCAGGAGTAGCTGGGGTTCCTTGGTTCCTAAAATGCCTGCCTGGCCCTGGGCTCTGGCAGCCGTCACTTCCTCACCCACAGCCCTACCCACTGGCTCAGCCTGGCAACTCACTGCTTCGAGGGAGCCCGAACTTTCCAGATCCCTGTTCCAGGATGAACCCGGGGCTTGAGTTTCAGCCTGTTGATCCTTGCCAAGCCACTTTCCTTTGAAATTCAGGTCATGAGAAATGTGTAAATGCTGTCCAGTCTCCTACTTTATCCCTTAACCTCAGGCTTTCAGCAGCCAGCACTGCCCATCTCTGTCCATCCCTCATTTCCTGGGCTCTCCTGAGAGCCTCTCCTTAGGGAAGAGCCACTAAGCAGTGTTGTGTGTGTGTTTGGCTCTCCCAACTTAGAGGATTCTGTGATTCTAAGATCCTGTGTTGCATTGCAGATGCTCAGGTTAGTACAAGACCCAGGTGTCTGATGGCAGGCAACGTCTTTTACTGGGTGTCACTCCTTGTCTGAAATGACTGAAGTGTGTGTGGGTCACCTCGTGTGCTGCTTGATGCAGGTTTTGCCTCCACACCACAACCCCTGCCCATGAGGGATTAATGCTGGATCTGTTTCCATTCCCATACTGCTGCTGGAGTTATGCTGGGCAGGTGAGAAGGCACAGGGCCACGATTTGCAAGAAGCCTGATGACTTCGACACATTGTTTTCATTGGGAGAGTGATGCCCAAGCAGAGATGTGAATAAAATAAACAGGGCCAGGCTGAGAGGGGCAAGTCCAGGCAGATATCCAAGATGCCCAGTCCTCATCCTGAGGCTACATCCAGCAACTGTTACCTATGATTAGGAGTCCGTATCAATCTTGATGTCACAAAAGTCACCTAGACTGTGAAATCCCCACGTTCGGTGTGGAAATACAACATTTGATGCATTTTTGTTTGAAATGCGTTAAATCTGCCTTTGAGGGGCCACAGGAAGGAGCTGGGTCCATTGACCATGAGGAGCTGTTGCATCTCACTCCCTCTCAGAGCAGGGCATGTGGATCCAGCGGTGCCTAACAGCTCATCCATGACAAACTCCAAAAATTGCAGAGATGTTTGCCATGGTTGGACTGTGAAATCATCCTCCTCTCTAGGAATGAGAAACCTCCATAGCTGCAGTCCAGGGCTGCCGGCTGGCTGAGCCTTCCTTGCCAGACAGCACCTTCCAGCAGGGCCAGGCAGGCAGGGAAGCGGGCAGGGAAGCAGAAGAGAAGAAGGCAGGGAGGCAGGCAGGAAGGCAGGGTGACCCAGCCTGCAGCATGCCAGAGGGATGGGAAAGCAGAGGGTGCTATGCTTTGTCACCCCACTCCATTTAACTGGGCACATGCATCCGCAGTAGGAAGGGGCTCTGTTCAGGGCAGGCTGTAAAGCCACTCTTTGGGTGAGACACTCTACTGGCAAGTGCAGTGTATTTTAGCAGCCAAATGGCCCTGGGGATGTCGCCAACTGTTCCAGCTGTCCCTTGGGATCCCTCGTGCACCTGCACCCAGAGGGGAAGTGGTGAAGCCTGAGCTGCTGCTGGTGGCTGTCAGGGCTCATGGTTCTGCCCCACGTTTCCTACAGCTCTACAGCCACAACTTCACAAATGTGCTAACTGATAACTCTCTGGAATGCCTTTTCCCTTTCTTTTCACACAATATCCCAAACTCAGCTTTCCCTTTGGCAGTTCCCACTTGCCAAGCGAAGATGGGGTGTTTAGTCCCACAAAGAGGCAGGTCTGAGAGGCCAGCAGTGGCTCCCTGCCTGAGCACAGGGCTTGGCAGCAGCTGTTTGTGTGAGGTAGAGTTCTCACGCTCTAAATATACAATCTTTGATAAGGGAAGGGAAAAAGCCCAGCATGGAAATATTCCTTCTGTAAGAGAAATAATTTTCTGCTGCTAAAAATATGTGTCCATATTATTCCTGCCTGGTCTGCAGTTTGGTGGGAGAGAGTGCACACAGGCTGCCCTCAGGGGACTCAGCTCACAGGATAGGCCTGAGCCCCCGGAGAGGCCACGCCTGCTGGGCCTGGGGGGATCAGGGGGGATGGGGGGGGCGGATCGGGGGGAGGGACAGGGCTCCTCAGCTCCACCTTGGTTTATCATCTCCATCTCTTTCTCAGGGCAGTAAAACTGTGATACAGTATTACCCTGAAGGTCGTAGCAACTAACCTCTAAGCAGGTGCTGACAGTGGGAAAGTGATCCACAGCATTTCCAGAGCAGCTGGGAGCCCATTCCCAGCCCTGGCTGCACATAGAGGCAGGAACGGCTTTGTTCAAGGGGGATGCGTGTAATCCCTTCCTGTCTCATCTACAAGTTTCCTGGGCCTGGTGCTTCCTTCCCTGATTGCTGCTGCTGTCACCCTGGGTCCCCATTCCCAAGCTCTTCTCTGCCCATGGGTGAGCAGAGATGAGCTGAGCCAACTGGAGCAGGCAGATTTTCCAGGGGCAGCCCTGAGCCAGGAGACAGAGCTTGCCCAGGATCCCTGTCCTGCTCAGGGCCCTTGTCCTGTGCAGAGTCCCTGCTCTGTCCAGGCTCCCTGTGCTGCCCAAGCTGCCTCCATCATGCAATGGTACGAGGTGAGGAATGAATGATGTTTGCTGCTTCCACAACCTTGGCTGGCAGAGCCAGGCCCATCTGACCTGAAGCCAGTCAAGACCACCTCAGTGAAGCCAATCCTGTTAAGAGTGGGTGAAATCTTGTGCAGCTTCTTGCTGATTTGTCTCTGGAGCATGGTAGGTGGACACTGTGCCTGCTCAGGAGCAGGTTGTACCTCCTGTCTTGAGAATCATCAAATCCCAGACTGGCTTGGGTTGGAAGGGACCTTTAAAACTCATCTCATTCCAACCCTCCTATCACAGGCACTAGACCACATTGCTCCAAGCTCCATCCAACCTGGCCTTGGACAATTCCAGGGATGGAGCAGCCACAGATTCTTTGTCCAGCCTGAGCCATGGCCTCACCACCCTCATTGTAAAAGCTTCTTCCTTATAAGTAATATAAATCAACCCTCCTTCAGTGTAAAACAATTACCGAAGGATTACACAGAAGATGGTCAGTATGGCAGAAGATGGTCTTGCTGCAGCAGAGCCATCAGCAATTACAGACCTTAAATCCTAGCAGATCTTGCCACAGTTTCTGTAAATCATCTATGGCCTCGGCATTGCTTTTTTGATTCTCAAAGAACTCCTGCCCCATTTGAGGCCAGACATTTGTTCCCAGAGCATCCCCTGACCAGTATTTAAGAAAAAAAATTCTGCATGGAAAGAGCTGTCAAGCCCTGGAACAGGCTGCTCAGAGTCACTGGTGGAGTCACCATCCAGGGTGGATGTGGCAGTTTGGGTTAGTGGGCTTGGCAGTGCTGGGGGAGCAATTGGACTTGATCTCAAATGTTTTTTCCATGATGATTCCATGATTCTGTGTCCCCATAACTCCTCACCATCCCACGGCTGTGAGGGTGACGAGGAGGGGCATGGTGGGGCAGCAAGCAGGAGGGCTTGGAGGGAGCTTGGAGAGGAAATGCACATCCCTGAGGTGTAGGCTGGATGCTTTGGTCCCTGCAGCTGGAGCTGCAGCCTCAGCACAGTGTGGTTCAGTGCAGGTTGGGGGACTGGGAGAAATGCAAAACTGCAACCCCAGAGCAGACCTGGTGCTCAGCTGCTCCCGATGCAGCTCCCTTTGGACTCCAGGGCTGGTTCTGTGAGGATGTGTCCATGGTGGGTCTGTGGGTGCTGCCAGCTGAGTCAGAGCCTCGTACTGCCCTTCGCAGGCAGCTGCAGTTTCCTCCCAGCCGCAGCAGAGCCTTCAGGACCTGGCATTGACTCCCCTGGGGCTGACCTGGCATTGACTCCCCTGGGGCTGCCCACTGTCCACCCTGGCACTGTGTCAGGAATGTGTGTGCTGTCAGGGGATCACCCCAAGAAAGGGAAAAGCTGCCTACTTGTTTTTCCTGTTCCAGCCCCTCTCCCACTTCAGTGGCTGGGAAGGGCAGGGTCCAGCCCAGCTCAAGGTTACGTCCTTCTGCTGCTGGCCCCAAGCCAGTGAGTGTGAGACTGAGCAAGACACAAAAACACAGATGTCAAACACAGGATCCCTTCCCTGCAGACCCAAGCTGGTGTGCAGGAGCACTGGGAGGGATTAGCAGTGCAGGACTAGCAGTCAGACTAAAGTACTGCTTTAAAGTACAGACGGCAAAGCTGCTACATAGTTTTGTGGGTTTTTTTCCAAATAATCTTCAAGAAAAGGGAGCCTCCTACCTCTGCCCAGAACGGTGTTGGTGTGCAGAAGTTCTGCTGCATCAGTAATTCTGCTGTTCACTGGGATGGAGTGAATCTGCAGAGCTTGGGTACAGCTTGCTTTAAAGCCAAGGAGACAGGAAGGGTGACTGGGGCTGCAGCTCAGCCCTTGATTTTGGCAACCAAACACTGGTGATGGCCCTTCTCCTGCTCCAGTCCTCAAGCCTTGGCAGGATTTGTGTTTTGGATGCATTGGCTTAATGCAATGGTTGGTCCTTGTAAGAGTTAAGAGCAGGCTGAAGTGGACTGCTGCCCTAGCCAGTCAGTACAGCGAGAGGGGCCTGTGTAAGGGGAGGGCACTGGAAAATACCCCTTATCCTGCTTGAAACACAGGGAAGGCAAAGCACATGTGAACATGGGCAGACATGGCCCGAATGAGTTATTTGTCACTCCTTGCTCAGCCAGCTGTGACTCCACCAAATTCTTTGCTGGGAATTCAGGATTGCTTTTTTGCATAATGGAAACATTGGAGTTTCTCACTACAGATGGAGCTTGGTTTGGGAATGGAGCTGAGGAAGAGCAGAGGTTCTTTCCTCTCCATTTGCCCTGATCACCACCATGCTGGGACCAGGGAGAAGAATGCCTCAGCAGGGAAAAGGAAGTACAGTAATTGCAGGTTAAGGAAGTATACATACATACATACATACATACATACATACATACATACATACATACATACATACATACATATATATATATATGCATCTATATCATATATATTATATTGGAACATTTGGGATAACTAAATAAACATGGTGGATTAGGTGGGGAGAAGGGATTGCTCAGAGATTTCTTTCCAAGCTCTATCAGACTGTCACTTCAGTGTAACCTTACTCACAGGGTTATTTCTCACCAGCCTCTCCACAACTCCCTGACAGGAGGTTGTAGCCAAATGGAGTCAGCATCTTCTCCAAAACAGCAAGCAATGGGACAAGAAGAAGCACCTCAAGTTGAACTAGGGGTGGTTTAGATAAGATATTAGGAAAAGTTTCTTCACAGAAAGAATGGTCAGGCATTGGAAAAGGCTGCCCAGGGCAGGTTGGAGCCAACATCCCTGGAAGTGTTCAAAAAATATGTGGATGTAGCACTTGGGCACATGGGTCTTGGCAGTCCTGGGTTAGTGGCTAGACTCATGATCTCTGGGGGCCTTTTCAACCTTAATGATCCCATGCTTCTATGATCTTCTGCAGAGAAGTGCAGAAGAAACATTTTCAGACAGTTAAATGCATTTCTTAAAAAAATTGCTATTTGCTTTCCTGCCTCCCCTCTCCAGCCAAGTGGAGCCCAAGATCCCATGGGTGGTGGTGCCCTCATGGACAGCGGCTGCCTGTGCTGCAGAGAGAACGTGGACCTGGGGGACAGATGGCTTTGGAACCAGGAAATGGGGACAGGACACAGCCAGGTTGAGAGGAGAAGCTGTGCCAGAGGCAGTCCTGGTGCTCCGAGCCTTCTTCCTCTCCTGGTGCCCCTGAGGGTGATGCCTTTGGGGGAAGGTCCTGGTAGTGGGTGCCTGCAGCTATGCCCAGTGTGCCGCCATGCCCGGCCAGCCCAGGGAGGCAGCACTGCCCCTGCTTTTGGCAGAGGAGCTGCTGAGCCAGAGCCCATCAATCCACAGCCTGTTTCTTGTGAGCCACCGTGACCCATGGGGCAGTCTCACCTCATTTGCTCCTTGAAAGCATTCTCAAACTGGTGACCAAAGACGCTGGTGAAGTTGGACTGGATGCACTGCAGTTCCCACAGGCACAGCACCATCTCCCATGTCCCTCTGTCACTCTGCTGTGACAGAGGCTCTGCAGCCAGCACACAGGTCTCAACCCAGAGCCAGATGTGGCAGGTCCACTCTCTCTCCCTGCAAGCACCTCAGTGCCACACGGGCAGGATTGCAGCTGCTATCACACTGAGAAGTGTGACAGCAGCTGGAATCAGCCCCAGGGACAACAACTGTTATCATGGGAGCAGAGACTAGGAAATAAGTGGGGCTGGCTGTGCTGCCACAGTCATGGGACCAGCTAGGGCAGGGTTAATGCCACCAGAGTGTCTCTGTGCAATGGCCTTTTTATCTGATCCAGCCCAGCGCGTTTCCTGGTGGAGCACTTTGTGTCCGGTCAGCAAGGCTGCTTGGCAACGAAGCAGAGAGGAAGGCTGGAAGTAAACACAGGCGTTCTTGGATCAGTAGCTGGGAAAATCAGTGAGAAGCTGCATGGGATTGCCGTCTCCATAACCTCCTTGTTTCCTTGCCTCGCAGACAAACGGCTTCCTGCCAGGGACAGCACTCACTGCCAGACCTGCGGCAGCACCGCCTGGCCCCTTCTCCCAGCACGGCTGCAGTGCTGCCGCCCATGGGCATTTCCAGCAACTCACCTGGATCAGGGGTTTGAAGTGGTTTGGAGCTTTGTGAGGTTGGAGTGCCCAACTCCACAAAATCCCAGCCATATTAACTAAAAGTACTGATCCCCACTGGAGCAGCAACAGCCACATCCACTGGGACAGGGACAGGGAGAGCTGCTATGATGGACACTGCCATCCAGTCCCAGCATGGCTGGAGAGCTTGATTGCTAAAGTTCTAATATCTGTACTTTCACCTATCTCCTTTGAACCAGAGTCTGGTTTGAACATGGCCTGGAGCTTCCTGGAATGACTGAAAGAAACGTGAGGAAGAAATCCTTTACTGTGAGGGTGGGGAGGTCCTGGCACAGGGTGTGCAGAGAAGCTGTGGCTGCCCCAGGATCCCTGCAAGTGTCCAAGGCAGGCTGGACAGGGTTTGGAGGAACCTGGGACAGTGGAAGGTGTACATGATAACAGCAAGGCATGACATGGGATGAGTTTACCGTCCCTTCTAACCCAAACTAGATTGTGCTTCTATGAAACCTTGGTGGGGTCAGATAGGGAAACATCATTTGAGCAACTCAGAGCTGAGTCATTAGACAAGATGTGGCTCTCCAACAGGTGACTAGGCAAGGAAAACAAGACCTTGTTCCCAGAGGTCCTTGTGAGCAGAAGCAGCTGAGCAGCCTGGGTGGAGACGGAAGTTTTAGCTGGAGAGATGATGGTGTGGTCATGCTACTGTGTGTCTCGGTTTGAAAGACAGGTATCTGCTAAGGAGGGGGCAGGACCTCCTTAGAAAATGTGGAATTCAAATCCCCTCCCTCCGAATTATTATAATTTAGGAAATTAAAGGAGCTTTCAGGCAGAGTTATGGGGATAGGGATAACAGTTCTTTACTAGTATTTATAACAATGCAAGCAATAATAATTACAGCAATAATACCAAGCAGAACCAGGCAAGACCTTGAGGGCTTTGTTCTCACAAAGATTGGGGCAGTCTGATCTCACTCGAGAGCACCAGGCTGGAACGGTGGAACAATCCCGGGCCGGTGGGTGAGGTCAGAAAGCTCTGCAGTGGTGGCTGGAGCAGCAGGGATGTCCCAGCAGGGGAGGAGGACAGTGCCACAAAGCAGTGCCGAGGAAACAGCGGCAGCAGGACAGGGTCAGCCCAACAGGGCAGGAGAAGATGGACTCAGCTGTTCTGGAGCTCAGGAGCTGATGATGGTAGACTTTCTCAGGACCGGAGCCAGTGGAGAAAATGAGAATCCTCCAGCAGCAGCCAAACCTGCCCTCTCCAATGCCAGGAGCAAGATAGCAACTACCCCCCACCCTGTCCTTCCCTGCCTTGGTCCAAGCATCCATAAGCACCCAGCAATTAGTTCCCTAGCAACCCAATGGGAAAAAATTCCACAAGCAAAAGGAAACCAATCCAACCCCCAACATTGTGGAATCACTGCCCATCCCCTTACCTCTTCAAGTTTTTCCTTGCTTCTTCTTGGATTTGGGAGAATGTTAATGTACAAACTCCAAGGCTGACAGGAGAACAAAGATTTTTCTTCTAGATATGAGACAGCTACAGAAATGTCCAACACAGAGTAAAGAATGAGAGGTCACTTTTGAGTCCACCCTGATGAGTGTGTCTGCCAAGAAGGTTTCTCAAATAATGAAACCATTCACCTGTTGCTGCTGTCCTGTACACCTAAAAAAATGAGGAAAGAAGAATAAAGAGAGAGGGTTTGAGGCTCATCCAAATGTCTCTGTATCAGTGATGTATGTAGTGTTCAGCTACAGAAATAAATAATCCATTCCATGGAGCCATAGCTGAGGCCTGGACTCTGGACATGGCTCTGGGCTTCACTCCACTCTGGGCAGGAAGGAAAGCAGCCAAATTCAGCAGAAATAACTAGCAATTCTTATGGAGACATGGAATAAAGGAGCTTATTTCCTCAGCCTGGGCTTCCCTCAGCCTGGGCTTCCCTCTGTAATCACAAAATGCACCCAACTGGAGGGTACTGGTGTAAGGAATAAAATTCAACCAGAAAGTTTTTTTTCTTTCTCCTAGCATCAGGTTTGTGTGTTGTTAACAAAAACCTTTACAAATGTTAATCATCCCCCAACTGATCACCTAGCTCTGTTAGCTCAGGTAATTCAGTTGTTAATTTGCCTACCTCAGTCCCATTGTACCCCCTTCCCCCTTGTTGTCGGGTACACAGCTCTGCTCTTTCCAAGATTCACCAGGGATTCATGCAAATTTGGGAAAACTCAGTGGAAAAAAGAAATAAAACCATAACAACGAGTCAATATAGCACCCCGGACTACAAGTGACACCCCCAAGCCAGCAGAGCAGAGAGGAACGCCAGGATGCCAACAGAGACTCTTTGGTCCCTCACTGTAACTTCAATAGACCTGGACCGGCCAGACCCCCCCACAGCTGAGAGCTGACAATAGACTTTGCATTGACTCCTTCGAGGAGGAAGTGCCAGCTCTGCCGCGACACAAAGCTGCAATCCTCCTCCTCTGCGGCGTCCATCGGGAGAAGCCCCCGGGGCCCCCACCCAGAGCTGATCTTTAATAAAGACTTAAAAAGGGAGAAGGTCTCCTGGCCCTGATTTCTATTCTTAACACTGGGATCCCAGTGGCAGCATTTTCCATGTCATGGGCTCGTTCTGCGCCTCTCTGAAGCTGTGACTTCACTGGTTTGCAATGTGGCCACTGCAGCCACGCAGACGGGTGCAGCCATTGTTACCCCGGCGCGTGAGCTCCCCTCTCAATCCCACTGGGACCTCCTTTGGATTTCAAATCTCAGGGCAGAAGGGCAGTTGGCAGATTTCATGTTCCCACTGTCTCAGCTCTTCTCAGCTTTTTACATCCATAGACTTTTCTGGTTTTTCCCTGGAAAGAGACATTGGCCTGCTGCTTTCCCTTTTCTTACATTCCATTTCTGGTCCATCCAGCCCCTGGATGTATGAACAGCCAGTTCCCATTTTTGTGTGCCTGTGCTGACAGCCTGGATTCAAAGACGCTGTGCTCAGCAGAGTTATTGCAGGGCACTGCAGGTACTAGGGGATGTCCCAATGGTCACCAACACCAGCCACCAGTGTCATGCACAGACTGGCACCTGAGCAAACAAGCCTGTATTGAATCGATGTCCCACAGAGGTGATGTTCTAGGTGCTGAGCTGAGCAACATCTCTTCAGTTATCACTCAATCACAGAATTACAGACTTGTTTGCTTTGGAAGGAACTTTAAAGCTCACCTCATTCTATCCCCTGCCATGGGCAGGGACACCTTCCACTATCCCAGGTTCCTCCAAGCCCCATCCAGCCTGGCCTTGAACACTTCCAGGGATGGGACATTCTATGGTTCTCTGAAGTTTTGTAGCCAAAATTGGATGTGTCTTGCTCCATCCCATCTTACCAGCTGGTACCTCTTGCCTTGCTTTGTTCTGTGCCGAGTGGGATGCATTTACCTTTGTTACTGATCCCCAGTTCTTCAGTCAGGCTGCCAGATGTCCAAGAAACCTTTGTTCAAACACACAAACTAAGAACCACAAGTAGAAAAGCTTTTTGTCCTTAAACATCAAGGCTTCTATGTTTATTTAGAAACAGTGAAAGTCCTCCCAAACCCAAGCCCAAGCTCAAGTCTCTCTGACTTCCTACCACTCCCCCTTCTTCCTCCAAGGCCCATGTAGTCCCAACCAAGTGGATATTCACAGAAGATCTTGCCAGGCTCGTGGATCAAAATAAAATATTTGGAGACTTAGGTTTTTCATGAGCCTGTTCCCTGTAGCTGTTCACAGAAGGAGCCAAGCTGAGCAGCCTCCTCCATGTTGCAACACGCACATGCTTGCCTGTGGATTTGCATGTCTGAGTCCTTACTCACCCCTTGGAAAGAACAGCACCACCTGGGAACGGGACAGGCACAGGGCATCCTCAGACTCAGGGGAACAACATGACTGTGTATCTGCACCTCTGGGTAAAGGGAGTATGTTGTGCTTCCTTGGACGGGAAAATGAGTATCCAAGCCTTTTCCAGTTTGTGCTGTTCCTGCCTTGCCATGGAGCTCTGTCTCTATGCACTAGTGCTGGAAGAGCCTCCTGGCTGAAAAAGAGTTCTTAATAGGGGCAGTGAAGAGAGCTGGAAGCTTCCCATGGCAGTGCCAGGGGAATCTTCTGCACTTGAAGCCTCTCTCCCTCCATTCACAGTTGTGTTTGTGGGAGCTGGAGGAGGTCCAAGGCAGCACAGCTGGGCTGAACAGCCTCAGCCAAGTGCTGGCAGCAGGGACTGAACTTTCCCTCTTGGCTGAGTGCTTGGCTGACTAGTGCAGCTCAGGCTGCATGCAGTAACCTCTGGTGTTGCTCAAGCCCTTGGAGGCTCTCAAGACACTTTCTTGCCACTGGTAATGATGTCTCTCCATGCCTCTGAAAGATAACCAGGTTCCTACAGCTGCCAGTAGAAACAGGGAAACTGAAGCCCATGAAGTTTAAGTGATGGCTCTGGGGTGCCAGGGAGACTGTGTGTGTCTCCTGGCTGCCCTCAGATCAAGTTATTTAGTCAGTGTGTGACTTTTACTGCTTTATGTAAACATCACATATGAATAATATATCATCAGGCTCCAGTTATTCCCCGAGCTTGCACCTGACTTCTCTTGAGGAACCTGATTCTGTTTTTCTGTCCAATATAGACATGGCCCAAAGGCCCTGGGACTGTGTGAATTTAGGGATTTTGCTGGCTACAAGATGCAATATGAGGTTCAAACCAGAAGGAATTGTCACTAGGGAGCAGCCTCTGTGCAAGCATCCTAGGTCCCTAAACTGCTCTGGGGGTTTTGCTTGGATTTTTCCACCCAAGAGCCCCCAGCATTTTGCAGAGAAGGGTGTTGCTCTGGGCATGAAGCACAGAGCAGGCATAGCCAACCTGCATCCCGTTGGTGTTTAATTCCTCTGCTGCTGGGTGTGGAAGTTCTACATTTTTTATTTGCTCCATTTGCCAGGAGTTGCAGGAGCTTAAGATTTTGAGACATGTTTGGGGTTTCTTACTCAGTTAAGGTAGTGAAGGGAAATGTATGGAGAGGGAGGGATGTCCCCTAGGCATGCATGGAGCTATTAACTCTGGCTGTTAAATTCTCTCCCTTGGGAATACCCCTCCAGTGCAAGATCACAGGGGAAGCCATACGAGAAGCAGTGGGATCACTTGGCTTGTTCAGAGAGGAGAGGGGGATTCTGAGAGGGGACCTCACCACAGTCTGCAGCTTCAGACCTGGCTGGAGCTGTATCAGGGGGACATTAGGCTGGAGATAGGGTAAATGTCGCAACAGAAGAGACACAGGCTCCTTTCGAAAGTGGTCAGTGGGTTCTCTCTTTATTGTGGGATGACCTCCTCTTTATACAAAATGTCAGAGGCCAATTTGATTGGTAACACAAAGGTAAACTTTTTAATCAATTGGTCATCCAAGGGGGACATCAGAAGAAGGTCCCTCCTATAAGAAAGAATGTAAACATCCTTATATTTGCAAAACATTGTTTTTCTGTTTACCAGAAGAACACCTGGGAAAGAACCCTTCCAAAACCAAAACATTCAGGCATGAAACTCAGGACTACAGGCAAAGATTCTTCCCCCAGAGGGTGCTGGCACTGCCCAGGCTCCCCAGGGAATGGGCACGGCCCCGAGGCTGCCAGAGCTCCAGGAGCCTTTGGACAGCGCTGCCAGGGATGCACAGGCTGGGATTGGTGGGGGGTCTGGGCAGGGACAGGAGTTGGACTGGGTGATCCTGGTGGGTCCATTCCAACTCAGGACATCCTGTGATTCTTTGAACTGCAGTGCAGCCATGCAGAACAGCAGGGATGCACAGCCAGTTGTTCATAGGTATGGGACTTGTTGCTGTGGATGGGCCCTTCCAGCCAGTGTGACTGTGCCTGTAGAGCACTGCAGGAGCTCAGAGAGGTGGCAGACATGGGCAGGTCACTGTGCTGTGACAAAGCCCAGTTGTGAGGCTGAGGGGGGAGTTGCCCACCCATGCGCCATCTCTGAGCACACCTTGGGCAGCTCTGGCTGAGCAAAAGATGTCAGAGTGGTCTTTCCTCATGCTCCAAGGGCTCCGTTGCCCCAGTATAATGCATGCTCATGGGATATGTGTCTTGTGGTGGGAACAAGCCCTTAGGAAGAATGATCTCTCCAGCACTGTACATCACTGTCCTGCTCTTGGCCACAGACGAGCTTTGGAAACTCCCCTGCAAGCCAGTCCTGCTTCCCCCACAGTCGCTTCTGAGGACTGTCTGGAGCCTCCCATCAAGGTGTTCCTCAGTCCTGCCATGAGCAGAGGCTGTTGTGTGGGGTGGGGGTGGAGAACCAACTTTCTGGTTTCCCTGACTTTGTAAACAGAAGGAAGTAGGAGAGACTTGAAATCTCTGATTATCTTCCAAGGGGACTCTCATTCCCCTCCAAGGCATGTCTCAACTTCCCAGCCAAGGCTGGAGCCATTCCAAGAGCTGCAATGTTTCCAGTCCTCTTTTGAAGCACTTTCATTTGCTCCTCTCTGGTAAAAGCCTCCTCAAGTAGCAAAACCCCAAGCCTGGTGCACCAGGAGCCTGTGGCTGGAGCACGCAACCAACTGAGGCTCCTGTGTCTCCTCCTGCCAGAGGGGAGAGCTGTGCAGGAAAGGTGCTCCAGAGGAGTGACTTTTTGCAGAAGTACAGGTTTGAAGTCCTGCTCTTGGGGGATTTGCTCCCTGCCTGGGGGGACCTGGGGCATCCACGAGCCAGGATGTGGGCAGGACCCTCTTGCAGGCTTGGAAAGCCTTTCATGGTGACCGGGGCACTCTTCCTGCAGTGAGGAAATCTGGCATAGAGCTCTTTCCCAGGGCAAGTTCCTAGGGTTTCCCTCCTCCCGCCTACCTCTTTCCTCCAATTTTGTAGATATTTGTGGGTTTGCACTGCAGGCGCTCCGTGCGGCACAGCTCGCACAGCCTCAGCCTGCTTTGGAGAGAGTCTGAAAGGAAAGAACTAAAAATAATAGTGATGGTTATCAAGTTCAATGAGATTACAGGAATCTGCCCTGGCCCCTGGAGGGTGGACACAAGCGCTTATCCAAGCAACTCCTCTCTTAGCCAGGTGTGGGAAGGGGCACTTTGAGCAGGTTTTGGGGCTCACCGTTCCCTCTGGCAGGACAGCTGTGCCAACCTGCCAGATCTGAGGTGGGATTAAACCTTTTCTGCAAAGGCTCCTGCTCCCCTGGCTCCACACAAACAGGATGGCCCTGGCCTTGCAGCCAGGAAGGCTGTGAGTCATCAGCAGCTCCCTCCTGCCGACAGCATGCCCTGCCTGTTTCCCGTGCGGGTGAGGCAGGGCCAGAGGGTCTGCAGGGACAAGAAACAGGCTCTGGGGACAGTGGCTGGGAAGAGAAGATGCTGCTGAGGGATGTCTGGGAGGCCACAGGCAACAGAGAAAGAAACAGTACTAAAAAGGATTTTTTGCAAATTTTGTGAAGCAGGCAAGTCTGAAAGAATGGCAAAATCCAACTTTGCCAAGGTTATTGAAGGAAATAGCAAAGAATGGGTTGCACAACTCCTGAAAACTATCCAGACATATAAATGAAAGGGGAAGCAGGAAAGGAGAAGTGGGCTGGTCTGTGCTGAGGATGGGACAGAGACATGGGATAATCTATGTATAGTTCCAAAAAAACCAACATGAAAACTATCCCCATGTTTTTGGTGGCACTGGGAACACTGACCAAAGGGGAGAGAGGAGGGTGACAACTGCCTGGGAATGGGAAGTGCCACAACCAACAAGGAATCAGCAGGCAAGGAGCTTTGAGCATGGAAACAGGTAGGAACAGCTAGCTTCTGCTCCAGGAATAAGAAAGGGCTCACACAAAGCTGAAGTCATGGAAGAAGGGTTTGTAATAAATCTGTCAAAGCTCAGGGGTTGGGTCATTTTGCTGGAGAACAGCAAACAAGGCCTGTGGATTTGGGAGGGAGAAAGTGTTCTTGGCACATAGGTATCTGTTAGTCTGAATCTGTGAGTATGCAAAGCTTCAGAATAAAGATTAAAATAGAGAATAATTAAGAACATGGAAAATGGATGAGATACAGATTTTCTGAAAGTAAATGATGCCAGAGTATGATAAAAAACCTGAACTTCTCGACAAAGCAGACAGGATACATCTAAGTTGTCTGGTCTGCAGTAAAGGAGCATATTAAATACACTGGGAGAAGAAGATGCTGGGCTGATGACTGTGCTAGATGGGCATCTCAAAAATTGGCCTTAGTGTTTGACATTTTTAATCGTCTTGGCACAAAAGTAAGAATTGCTAATGAAATTTGGTGATTACCTGTTACTGGAAATCATCAAAACAAAGGAGTTGGGAAAAATTGCACACAAAGAACAGAAGTCCCTTCAGAAAAGGAAAACAAGGAATGTAATGAAATGAGGGAGTCAAGGAGAGATGCACAGGGGGATGTGCAGCTGGATTACTGCTCTGGTGAGGAGAAGACAGTCACCCAGAGTCCAGCAAATTCAGAAACACGAAAGGCTGCACAGCACGAGTCAGCCCTGGAGTACCTGAAGTGGGCAGAGGGAGGAGAGGAGGGGAAGCAGTGCTGCTGTTCCTGGGTGATGCATGGCAGCATCCAGAGCCTGTTGTGGGATGATAGTGCAGAAATCAAACGTGAGGCAGAGGCCCTGCTTTTGCTGTGGGATGTTGCGACATGGGCTCTGTGTCCCCTGATGTGCTGAGCATGTTTGTTCTTGAAGGCTGGGGAGGATTCATTCTCCTTTGCCATGCTGTCCTTTCCATCTTGCAGGATGTGATCTCATGGGATTACCTAGCTCAGTTTAACTCATTGCTGCTTTCCCAGGTGTGCTCTGCTGAGCCTATGCTCTCCAGACATGCCTCTGACCAGCCAGGGAGCTGCTTTAGTGCTCTGAAATACCAGGAAAAGGGAGAATATTTCCATTTCTGCAAGAGGAATGGCCCCTGAGGGATCTGAGGTTGTGCCAGGACTAGTCCAAGGATGTGAGCAAGCTCTAGGGAGAGTTCAGGAAGGTGGAGCGCCTGAAATGTCCCTCCTTGGCAGCAGGGAGCTTTGAGGCTGGCTCTGCTCTGCCATGAAGTTGTACCCTGATCTTCAGAGCCCAGTGAGTGTTCTTCCCAGCCCTTCCCTGGGCAGGAAGGGTCTTTGCTCTGATTTATCCCTGTGTGGTTAGAGTGACCAGTTCTGGTCCCAAACAGACAGATGGGAGCTGCAGGGAAATCTGCAGGCAGATGAGGGAAATGAAGATGCTGTCATACAGGAGGAGACCTTGGAGTGGGGGGCTGTGGAGAGGCACTGGCTGCCAGGGGCTATTCCTGCTATTCCCTGATGGGGGAGGAGAGACTGGAGCTGAGCCAAGAGCATCAGGAGTGAAGTTGCAAAGTGCCATGAGTGAAAGCAATCTGCAAATTAGAAGAAGGCTATAAATCCCCCAGAAAACAGTTTTCCACACCTTGTCTTGGTGGAAGAAAATTCTACCTCAGTTCCTGTCAGGACTAGGGGACAAGGCAGTATGGGTGCAAAGCCCACCCTGGTTAACACAGTCCCTTCCACCCCATGTTCAGGGCTTCTCAGAAATGGGATCTGTCCCCAGGGTATGCCTGGGCAGAGCACAGGTTTGCAGGGTTTCTTTTGCTTTTGCTACTTATTGAATGGCCATGTGCTCCTACTGCCAGGGCTGCACCCTTGAGGTGTCCTGGCTGTGCTTCCCACGCCCAAATGGGCACCAGGCTTAGTCCCTGTGCCCTGCTGCACAGTTATCGCTCCTGGCTACAGGGTGTGAGTAATGCTCCAGTCTCAAAAGGATCCCTCCTGGCTGTTAGTTCTGCCCTTTGCCAAACCCCTTTGCATCCTTTGCTGCGTGCACCCTGTGCCAGCATCTCTACCAGATACTGGTTCTGGCAGAGGGTGACAGAAGAAAATAATGGTTTGAGCATGGCCCTTTCTTTTTTTCAATAATCCCATGATACTGTATTTTGTGTTGCAACACAAAGGCTCACCTGAGGCAGTAGAATGGTGAGAAAATAAGCCTATTAAAATGCCTATTTAACTCTCCACAACATCAGAGGATAACCAGGCAGTTTTCAGCCAAGACTGTGAGTCATCTTGTCCTGCACCATTGTCGCTGCTCAGCTCATCTGCTTGCTGTAATTGCTGAGGGGGAACTGCTCGAGCCAAGTCCCATCATCCTGCCCAACACAGCCAGGACACGCCAAGCTCCTGGTCAGCATTTGTCACTGGAGCCCAACACCTGAAATTAAATAACACCCAGGCCCCTTGAACAGCTGCAGTTGGAACCCATCAGGAAACAAAGCTGATAATTCTTCCATCTATGTGAAGCTTTTAAAAAAGAAACATTGATGATTATTTTATGTAAATCAAATGAGCTTTCAGCACTATCTGGATCATCTCCTATCTCAGGTACTGGCATAAAGCCTCCAGCCTTCCCTTGGAAAATGATGGGAAAGTGGCCCATTCATTGCCTGCCACTGTCAAGTGTTTTTTCAGCCTGCTTGTGATTAAACAGTGTGGTATCAGGGGGATAATTGCTCGTTGGAATTGATGCCAGAAGAAAATCATTCACTTCTTTCTTATCAAGTCCTTTCTTTCTGGGCAAGATACCCACAAGACTTATCTCCCTCTTCAGTGCCGGCCTCTAATTACTGTTTAAACAGCTCATTAGAAAACCTTCATTAACATGTAATAGTTGAAGCTGGAAATAACTGAGGGCTGGTAGTGTGGCAAGGCACTGCTGCCCATGCACAGCCAGGCTGGGGCAGTGTCCAGCCAGGACAGGGCCCCACCAGCCGCGGGATGGCCCCGCTCCTGCTGCCAGCCTGCCTGCCCTGCCTGTACCACAGCCCTGCTGGGAGGCCCCCAGCAGCTGAGCTCTGTGCCCAGCCTGTTTTTATGCACAGGATTTCAGCAGCTGCAGGCATTGCAAAGCTGTGACTGCAGCCTGAAGAAATTTGGACGCCATGGTGATCCTGTTTTAAAGAAAAACAAAAAAAACAAAAAAAAAAAAAAAAAAACCCACAAAAAACCCCCACACCCAACATACATGGGAAAATGTTTTATATGAATTTATTTGCTGGTGAAATGTTCACAAATGAGAGCTTGAAATTTTCTTGTGTCCCTAGAACACGGTCAGCATTAGCCCTAACCTTGCTGCAATCCTGGCCAGGCTGGGGCTGATCTCTCTGGCTGTAAAACACTAGGGAAGGAATAGACAGGCAGCCTCCATCTTTCCCTGTGTTCTGGTTCCCTGACAGTTTCAGCACCAGAGGTGTCACTTTTTGGCATTAATCTTCCACTGGGTTTTTCAGCAGGAAAACCACAAATGTTTAATAAAACAGATTGCCCTGAGCATGCCAGGCAGCACCAGGTGAGGGTGTGAGTTTGCCCTTGGGGCTGGCAGCCCAGCTCAGCACAAGTGAGCCCTGTAAATATTTTCCTGACATTTAGGAAGTTTAGAGAAGTGTTTAGTATTTCTCTGCCAACTCGACAACCCCCGTGTCAAGAAGGAAGGAGATGTCCAGGACTCCCTTCTCTGTCCCAGAAGGTAAATAGTGGACAGTTTGAGCTGGTTTGAGTTAGGAAAACAAAACACTACAGCTGTGTGGGATTAGGGTGCTCCCTGCTTCCTTCTGCTATTGCAGTTTGGGATGACAACATTACCTGTGATTTGTCCAGCTCCTGTGCTGAGCTGCACCTGGAGCTGCAGATGTGGGGATCTTGCCACAGGGAGCAAGTGTGACTCAGGGAACACCTTCACACATACCTGGGCTGAAATCCAGTCAGGCATCTGACAGTGGGAAGACCATGTCCTCTAGGGATGGATTCAAACCCAAAGCAGACCTGAGGTTATTCATGGTTACAGGCACCATCAGCTTTACAAGCTGTGAGTCCTTGTGTTCCTCAACACCTCTGCACTCAGCAACACACTTGGTTTTGTTTCCACTTCAAGAATCTTGTGAAGTTACTGAAAATTCTGAAACATAGAACTCTGCCAAGAATGGCAACATTCCCTCTGACTTCCCGTCACTTCAGCACCTGTGAAGTGTAGTCTACAAGCAGCTGTAGCCAGGTCAGAACTCAGAATCAGGGAGCTCAAGAAGCAGCCAGCTGCAAAAATGCACCCACAGCCATCCCCAAAGTCTTGTTCAGGAAGTACAAGATGATTTGTGGTGACACCTGTGCAGCAGTGGAGTGACACGAGTTGCTCCTCATCTAGTCGGAGGTGTCTCTGCCCATGGCAGGCAGTGGAATGAGAGGATCTTTCAGGTTCCTCCCAACCCAAATCAGTCTGTGATGATCTGAGTTGTGGGGCTGTGTCTGTTGGTAGTGACCAGCATCCTCAGAGAATCTCTGTCATGGAGAAAACTTATTATGGAGTAAGAGAAGACTGAGACAGCTCTGCAAGTATCAGTTTAAATGTCTTTAGCAGCCTGGGGAGGAATTTACAAATTTGGCAGTTTCTGGTTCAGCTTAAATTCTGTGTTGGGGGTCCTTTGAGGCTGTAAGTAAGAATTTGGATGTGAGCTGACACTGAAATGTTGTCAGCAGTCATTATCACTTGCCCAGCTCCTCAGAAAGCTCATTTGGGAGTCACTGGATCTCTGGTTTGGATCCAGCCATCCCAGCTTGTCAGCTCCTGTTTCCATGGCAAAGCTGCCCAGCTCTCTGAGGTTTGTGGGGATGTGAAGATGTGCAGGGCTGTGAGGATGCTGGCATCCTGGCAGCAGGCTCAACTCAAAATTCAGGAGTTTGTTGCTTGTCAGGTGCCAGCTTAGGCAGTGTCCCTTCCCATGGTCACACTACTGACCACAGGACAGACTCTGTCAAGTTTGTCCCTTTCAGCCACAATCCAGTAGGTGTTTTCGTGATGGAATTGTGGGGATGGCAAATGCGTTTCTCAGTATTTTATTTCTGATTTAAGCAGAGGAATGGCCATCAGGAGCTTCCGGACCTTCAGAGAGGAGTGATCCCATGGAGAGGAGAGCTCCTGTCACAGCAGGGTGTAAAGCATCACATCCAGGCATCTGTTGGCTTTTTCCCTTCCCCTGCTTTTGCCCATTAATTTTCCATACTTATTTCTTTTGGTTTCTTTTTCTCTCTATCTTTGTTTCAGCACCTCCGAAGCAGCCTCAGGCACCATCTCTGTGGGGGTTCTTGTATCTGACTGGCAGCTTTGGTACCTGAGAGGATCCATAGCCCTGACATTGCAGTACATGTGTGCTGAACAGAGAAGTAGGCAGGTGCAGAAGCTGAAAATTATGTAAAAAAATTCATTAATTAAACAAGAAACAGCTGTTTCATGCAGAGCCAGTGCTGGAGCAATTCTTTCCTTGGCAGCAAAGGGAGGAGGAGTCTAATGGAGCCAAGGAGGTGGGACATGGCTGTTCACAGGGTGTGCAACCAAAAAGCTGAGTGTGATGGGTCCAAGTTCAGTGATGTAACTCTGAAACTCCTGCTGGGAAAGCAGAGTTGTAAAATATCCCAGAGGTGACATGTGCCTGACTGAATAGATGTTGAGGGAAGGACCTTTCTGTCCCATGCTGGTCCCTGGGACCTGGTGCTGTTCACATAAGCTTGACTACTTCCAGTGCTTGGAGCCCTTTGGGAGGAGGCAGGAGGAAGCTGTGTGGGAGGGAAATGGGAAAAACAGGTAACTGAGACTTCCTAACACTGCAAGCCTACAGGGAACTGGAAATCATCTCCAGTGCTTTCAGAGGTGCACACTGGACATAGCCATTCATAATAAAAACTCCATCAGCTGAGAGTGATGATGCAGCAAAACTAGCCAGGGTTTCCATGAGATTCTGCCCTTCCCTATGACCTACATGGAAGCTCATCTGCTTAAGCTGGCATTTTTAGAAACTCGTTTTTCTGACACACATTTTCTGCCTCCACCTGTGATAAGGGAGTTGGTGCTTCTGGACAATGCAGTCCTTGGGGGGAAACCCACAAACCATGGCAACAGGAACACATCCCTGGGGTCTCCTGTGGGGAACCCCTGTGTCCCTGGTGTGCCAGGTGAAGAACCTCAGTGCATTTATTGGGGTTAGGTGTGCCCTGTCTGGGGAAAGCAGCAGCTGGATTAAGAGGAGATATCACACTCTGGTGTGATAACTCCTGGAAGTGTGCCAGGACAGCTTGGACAGGTCTCTGAACACAATAAAAATATTTTAATAAGAATTATATTTTAAAATAAAAAAATTTTTTGCAGAAAGGATAATATCACCACTGTCCAAATAGCAAACCCTAATATCTCCATTATCAAGTGATGTCACTCAGAAACACATATAATGTCTGATCAATACCTGCGATGAGGTTCTCTGTCCATACTCTGTCCATTAGAGTTTTTCCCTCTTTTGCCCTTGATAATTTTGTTTTTTGTCTTCGTCACCTTGCTATTGAAATTCAAGTATAAAGCTATGAAAACAGGGGATGATAGAACCCAGACTAGACTGCAGCCTGTGCTCAGAGATCCAATCCTGCCCTATTTGATTGGAAATCCTTTCCAAGTACATTTCTTCCCAGGGCTTTCCCATATACATATTCTGTCCTATATAAAGTGCATAATATATGCATATAAATGTATATATTCTGTATATATAATGTCTTCTATTAGCAAAGGAAGCCTAACTGGGCGCCCGCAGCAGTGGGAGCTCAGCCCCACAGCCCTTGTGCTCCCATTGAACTTTTCCCTGTTATTCTTGGGGAAGCTGAGCAGGGGTCAGGCCCAGGCAGGGAAATGAGGTCTGGGGTGATGGAAAATTCAGACCCCACAGCCACCTCCTATGATATAGATATAAATGGAATGGAAAATTATTTTGAATAAAAGTGCACTGCCCTCTGAGAAATGTTCTCACAGAACCGCCTCCAAGAGCGCCTTAACTCTTTATCAGAGCACAGCACTGTGTGCTGGGGGGACCTCAGGGCAGTGGTGACAGCCAGAGGCAGAAACACGCCAGCACTGGGGACATGCCAGAGCCAGGGATGTGCCAGCACAACTGTGAGAGAGCACTATGGCCAAGCAGCCTCTGCTGCTTCCCAAACACAGCACAGGAGGGAGATTTCCTGTCCCTTCCCTCTCCCTCCACCTATGGGGAATCTAACTCAGTGACCTGGCCAGGTCCATGTCCCCAGGAAGGAAAAGGGGCACAGCTCCAGCTCTCTCCACTTCCACAGGGCAACACAAGGACAGCCTGGGATGCAGATGTTGTCCCCACCCCCCTGTCTGCACCCAAATCACTCTGAACTTTTATCACAGCACCTTAGTTGGGAGGGTGGTGCTGGGCTGGTACAGCAACGCACAGACAGGGATATGCCCCAGCCATTCCTTATCTGTTCCCAATCCAACACCAGTCTCTCTGCTTTGCATGTGAGAGGGAAGTGTCCGTGCTCAGGGACACAAGCTGCTGCCTGGGAGCCCTCCTGCCCCAGGCCAGTGCACAGACAGCTGGGACAGTGGGACAGGGGTACAGCAGGAGGGTGGAATCCAGCAGGGCACAAGACAGGGCAGGGAACAGAGCAGATGTGACATGGCAGCGTCCAGACACTGTCTTTGCCTTCTCCCGTGTCACTTGTCACTGCCAGCACTGTCACCTCCCCACCTGTGCGGGACAAGGCTTCGCAAGAGAGTGAAATGCCAGGAAATGGGAAAGCTCATGGAGGGAAGAGGAGCAAGGAGGTGGGCATGGGGAGAGAGTCCCCCTGAGAGCAGGGGGAGCCTCCTGCCACAGGCTGTAAGAGCCCAGGCCAAATCACTCCAAGGAATTCCTGCATCTTTCCCATCTCCAAGGCCTCTGTCTCTCCTGCCCCCAGCACCTCCTAAAAGCAGGAGACACTTCCCCCTTTGGGTGCTGACAGAAACACAGCTTTGTTTGCTGCTCAAAACAGCAACACCTGCACGGGTGGGGAGCCAAGGCTGTGGCTGGGAGGGAAGGGGAGCACAAGCCAAGAGCTGCTGAAAACACTTGTGAAATAAAGCAACAGGGCAGAGATTTTATGTGCTTTTTAAGAAAACAAACTGGAAACAGCTACTTAAAGACTTTTCATCAAAAGCAGAAAGCAAAAATCTAATAGGCCATTTGTCCAAAGCCTTGTAGCAGAATACTGAGTCCTAAATTAATCACCAGAAAAAAAACCAAACTGATTTGGTTCATTACAAGTCAATTTGTAGGAGCCCAGAAGATCATGCTGGGAGAAAAACCAGGCACTGGAGACTGGTCCAGGATGAGCCCCACAGTCTAGTCCCATGGCTACTGTCCTGTGTAATGACAAGACTTGTTGGAAATGGATGGAACTTACACATACACCTCAGTAGATGTGGTGACATGTGCCCTGTGTTTTCCACTCATTAAGGGTGCAAATCATTCATTTGTGGAAGAGAAGCTGATGGAGAAACATCTGTAGTCACTAAAAACCTTCCAGTTCTCGTTTCTTTTGGAAAAAAAGAAAAAATGGGAGGGCTTCTTAGCTAGGACCATGCTTTAAATCTTATTTCAGCTTAGAAGAGGACAGATGACAGATACAAGCTGGTAGGTTTGTGAAATATCTTCCAGTCTAAATTCATGAAGAAGGACCCCCCAGGCCAGAGACAGCATCATGTCCTGAACCCACATGGGCTTGTGCTTTTTTGCATTGCTGTCATTACTCATTCCACCAAGGACTTGGGAAGATATTTTAAAAAGTGATTTGCTGTAGGTATTAAAGTTGAAAAGGGAAATGGATTTCACTCAGTGCATAGGCAGTCTGAGTGCCCATAACAGCTTCTCTCTACCTATCCCACATAGCTCTGAGGGTAATAAAATGCAAGGGGGAATAGAACAATCCCTCAGGAGCCATGTCCCTGGGAATCATGTACCCAGGAGCCGTGTCCCCTGGAGCCATGTCCCCTGAAGCCATGTCCCCAGGACCCGTGTACATCCCCAGGAGCCCTGTGTGTCCCCAGGAGCCATGTCCCCCAAGAGCTGTGTATGTATGTCCCCAGGAGCCATGTTTGTCCCCAGGAGCCATGTGTGTCCCCAGGAGCCATGTGTGACCCCTGGAGCCAAGTATGTCCCCTGGAGCCATGTCCCCAGGAGTAGTGTTTGTCCCCTGGAGCCGTGTGTGTCCCCCAGGAGCCGTGTGTATCCCCTGGAGCTGTGTCCCCTGGAGCTGTGTCCCCTCGGGCACAGGCAGCCGCGCTGCCGCCGCCGGGCTCACAAGCACTGTTGGGAGCGCGTTTTTTCCCAGGCAGATTACACAGCCTTTTTAGCTCCATCCCCCACTACACCCCCTTCCTCTGTTATTTTGGTGCCTTTCCCCAAGGGATACAAAGTTAGTTCAAACACTGTTCCCACCAGAAAGGCAAAAGCTCCCCCCACCCCCCTTTTTCCTTCCTCTTTTGGGTTCAGGGTAATGTGTCCCATGACAAAACAAGCACTGATCCCTGCACAGAGAGTATTGCCTTTCTCATTAAAGGGGAGAGCCTTTCTCCAGGGCCCTGGGGTATCTCTCCCCAGGTACCTTACGGATGGTCAAGCTGGACTCTTTTTGCCTTTGGTGAAAGCCAGACACAGGAGGCAACGTTCGTGAGTGGAAATAGGGTAATATGGAGTAAGGAGCAGTGATGTGGCCAAGAGAACCAGGCTGGGGTCCTGTGGCTGAGCTTCAGCCATCCCCACTGGAGATGTCTCCCAGCTGGAAAAGATGAAGAGTGACTTTTTGCAAAGGGAGACACTGATAGGACAAGGCGGAATTGTTTTAAGCTAAAATAGGAGAGATTTACATCAGATATTAGGAGGAAACACTTCCCTGTCTGGAAGTGTCCAAGGCCAGGTTGGACAGGGCTTGGAGCAACCTGATGTAGTGGAAGGTGTCCCTGCCCATGGCAGAGGGTGGAACAAGACTGGCTTTAAGGCCCCTTCCAACCCAAACAGTTCTATGATTTTCCATGAGAATGAATTGTTCAGGCCCCTCTGCCACCCACAGGGAGATGAGGCCCCTCCTGGGCCTCAAAATCCCATGTTCAAGACAGAGCAGGAGCTCAAAACATTTCTCTCTGCCTGCAGGAATGATGGGTAAGGAGTTACCCTTCCTTCTCCACTCGGAACAAGATGTGATTGGGTCACAGGCAGGAAAAGACCACTTCAATCCAAACCACCTGCCTGCTTCAATCAGCAGGAACAGCTGGGCAGGTGGCTCAGGTATAAATGTTTATTTGGAGGTGGGTGATCTTGGCCTCTGGATGAGCACCTCAGGCTGTTCTTCACAGTGGGGCTGTATCTGCTGCAGTAACCTTCTGAAGATATTCACTGAGTCTGGGCTTTCCCTGCTCATTTGTGAAGGCAAATTTATTCTCTTTCAGTAACTGCATCATAATACGTTCTTCCCACTCTGTGATGGTCACCTCTTCCCTGCCTACCATGTCAGAGGAAATTTAAGTATTTTTGGTGTATGTAGCTGCTTCATCCTCAGCCCTGCTTGAAGCTGAGCATCTCCTCCCTGCAGAGTCATGGCACAGACTGGTATCACACTCATTCAGTGTATCACTGACACCTGTCACACCTCTGCACCTCCACAGAAGTTCCCAAAATTGCCTGACATACATTTTTCCTTGTAAATGCTGCTTTCAGGAGTCACTCCATCCCTGGATATCTTTTAACAATTTTAACAAATGGGATTTTAATGCCTCCCTCTCAGTCCAGAGGCTGTGAGCGCCTGGGTTTCATGCACAGGTGATAAGTGGGTGGGGGGAGTCTGGGGACAGAGGTGTGTTTCCTATTTTTGAACTCAGTAATTTTGCACGTTTAGACCTTGGCAGCTTCTGCCGAGAATCTGTGCCTGCAATAAGGGAAAAGTCTGAAAGGGAAAAAAGAAAAAATTGAAGGAAACCCCAAAGGCAAATAATTGCTCATGGTGAGAACGGCAATTAAAAACTGTAATTTGGATTTGCAGTTTTAAAACAAGAGAAAACATTTTTGTTCAAAGATCAAATCAGATTATTATTTTCCTTCAGGTGTTTCCAATGAATTCAGAACTTGGAAAGAGTGGGACAGAAACAGCCACTTGCTACCAAGGTCATTGAGTCTCACATCCAGAAAACCTCCCTGCTGAGAATCTTACCTGCAGCCCCAGGAGCCAAGCAGAGCTGGGCTGTGAGGCTGGTGCAGGATGTCAGAGGCTCCGTTGTAGGCCTCTCACTGCCAGAAAGACTTTGAGTGGATGGAGAGTGTCCAGGGAAGGAAACGGGGCTGAAGAAGGGGCTGCAGCCCTAAGAGCGGCTGAGGGAGCTGGGAAAGGGGCTCAGCCTGGAGAAAAGGAGGCTCAGGGGGGACCTTGCGGCTCTGCACAACCCCCTGACAAGAGGGGACAGTCAGGGAGGTCGGGATCTGCTTCCAGGGGACAAAGGACAGGACAAGAGGAAATGACCAAGTTGTGCCAGGGGAGGTTTAGATTAGATATTAGGCAAATTTTCTTCATGGAAAAGGTTCCAAAGCATTGGAACAGCCTGCCCAGGGCAGTGGCAGAGTTACCATCCCTGGAAGTGTTCAAAAACTGTGTGGATGTGGTATACCTGAGGACACAGTTTGGTGGTGAACACAGTGGTGGTCCTGGGTTGATGGTTGGGTTTGACAATCTTAGAGGTATTTTCCAACCCTAACAAGTCCCTGATTCTATGATTTCTTTCCCGTTCTGTGCCCAGTATGATGCTTCTGCCCTCAGAGGTACATTCCCGACTGGTGTGCATTGATTAATGACTTCCAGGTCCCAAAGATGTGGATGTGGGAGTGAGAAACAGAGGCAATACAGCTCTGGCATAGGATCTGCAACAGCCTGGATCATCCATCAGGAATGCCGCAATGGAGGGGACGTTCCAAGGGTAGTCAGCATGGGAAAATATTTTATCAAAGAAACTTGGAATAAAAAAATAAAATTAAAATCTAAACATGACCACTTGACACAGTGCCACATCAGGCCTATTTTTAACTTCCTTCCTGATTGCTCCACTTGTTTTCATCATCGTCAGCTCTTTGAATGATGGAATTAGTCACCATCCATGAGATGAAGTGCATGGTTTGCAGTGAGCATCATCTGACCTCTCCTAAGGGACACCAGAGCCATGGTGTGCCCATGCCCAGGGATCTGCCACCAGTTATGAGTGACCTGCTGGCACCAGGACTCTGTGTCTGGTTGGAGTGTTTGGGATGGGCCAGGATGTGGTGGTGCCCTGGATCTGCTGTAAGAGCTTCAAGTGCTAGAGTTGGACACACTTTTATATGTCTCTTTGGAGAAGGTGCTTCCCATGGAATCACCAGCATAAAATAGACTGCCTTAGGTTGACAACAAAACTCATCTCATCCCACCCCACTAGCATAGGCAGGGACACCTTCCACTAGACCAGGTTGCTCCAAGGCCCATCCAACCTGGCCTTGAACACTTCCAGGGATTTTTAGAAAGAAGAGAGCAGGCTGGTACTTGGTTCCCACTGCTCAATATTTTAATTCTGATTACTTCTAACTGTGCACTTAAAGAGCTGGAGAAGCCCTTGCTGAGAGCCTGACACAGGTACAGGCTTGACATCCCTGCTGAGGTCAGATGTGGAGAAGAGGGAAAACTGAGCACTGGCCTCAGCCTTAGCAAGTGTCTGAGCACCAGATCCTCCCTGAACATGGGGTTCCAAAATCATGAGCTCTCCTGCCCTCCAGTACCACAGCATACAGAGGGACCTCGCAACTGCAGGTGACATGGAGGAGTCCCAGAGCCCCCCTTGCTCTGTGTGCTTTGAAACTCCCAATTGCATGGTATGTTTTCTTTTAGATTCAAATCCTAAAATATCCTGAGCTGAAAGGGACCCACAAGGATCATCTAGTCCAGCTCCTGGCCCTGCACAGACACCCCGACAATCGCACCCAGTGCATCCATGACAGCGTTTTCCAAACACTACTTGAACCCTCATTATTTGTTTTCTCTGGGTATTTAGCTCAGGGCAATACTGATTTCTTGACTTTCCAGTTGTGTGGCTATGGCTGTGCTCAGTATTCCTTGATAAAAATGGACTGGTTTTTGGTTGATGTTGTAGCTGGAACATACTCATCAGTCCAACTGGAGAAGTCTTCTTTTCCTTGATCCACAGAGGAGAATCCCTGTGGTGGTCCCTGTGACAGCACAGCTCAATTATGGAGCACTTTTCATTTTGCAGGTTTTAGCTAATCAATTTCCTAATCCTTAGGGCTGAGCTCCTGAAGCTAATGGGAGTTACTGGAAAGCCTGAGGAGTTGCATGTAGGCAAATGGCTTTGGAGCCAGACTAGAATAATTCCTGTTCTTTAGAGAGCAGCATTATATCACTTGGGAATGTCTTTCCAGGAAAATTTTTATATGTTCAAAACTTTACTTCCTATTAATCTCTCTGTTTCCAATATACTTCCGCAACTGATGAACAGTGATCCTATTGAATTGCAGAATGCAGTTACATACCTGAGTATGCAGCCAGGACACTGGCCAGGACACGCAGCCCCTTGTCTTCAGTTTTGCTGTGGGTTGGTATCAAGTCCAGGCAGGATGAATGGGATCACCTGTTGCCATGGTCCCTTTCCACAGCTTTATGCTTCACTTCATGGTTTTAATGGAAGATTTGTGATGGAGTTTGGCTGTTGCTGTCCCATAAGGAGACTGAGTGATGGGGAAATTCAGCTGGGTGAGGACAGGGGCTGAGTTCCTGGATGGAGACAGTGGCCACCCCTGGCAGAGCTTCCCTCCTACCTCCCCCTTGGCCTAAACAGCTCACAGGTTCCAGAGCTTCTTGAAAAATTGCTCATTCATCTTTGGCTTATTTAAAAATAAAACCTCCTGTGTGCAGACTTGAGACTATTTGTTTTTACTGAAGTCTGGAGTTTCCCACAGTGGGCTGTTGTGTTTGGGGACTGTTGGAGCCAACATCCATTTTTACCTAAGGTAAGGAGCCTTTCTTATGAGGATTATTAGGATAATAATCATGACAGACATTTTCTAATTAGTCATTAGTCATTGGCTGGTCTTTCTGACATGTTCTGGGAACTGACAATCCTGCCAAACCTTTTCTGCTCCCTCAGCTGTGGCCCCCATGGCTCAGCCATGTCCCAGGAGGGACTCTAGGATGGTCCACATGTACAGCTTGGCTCTTGCCTGGAGAGTGAGGAGAAAAGGAGAGGGAAGGCTTGGGAGGGTGTTTTGAGTCTTTGAGGTCTCAAGAGCCTGTTGGGCAGAGATGAAATGCCCATGTCAGGACATGGAGCCTCACCCATTCCCCACACAGTGAGGAGCACTGTCAGGCATCCCATTGGATGCATCAGTCTGGTCCCTGCCCAAGCTCCCACTCTGAGAGCTCTGACTTACCAGGTTTTCTGATTTCCTGTACTGTGGTGGGAGATAATCAAGGCTTGTTAGGGAACAGTCCTGTGTGCTGGCTCTGCTTTGGTCCCAGCAGCTCTGAGGTGCTTCCAACAGAGAGCCAAGCACAGGGTGAGCAGGAGCGACATCCTCTACCCAGTCCTTCACCCAGCAGCCTCACAGTGAAGAGCCACAGCAGAAGCCATTCCTTTCTCCCTGCATTTCCTCCTCCCCAGCATTCCCCTGGCCTTTGTGAGTGCAGGGTACCCTTGGCCCCATTCCCACACTCATAATCCTGGGTCATGGCAGACACAAAGGAGGTGCCACCACTGGGAGCCAGGCTGGGGGCAGCCAGGCAGAGCTGCTTCTGCTGCTGCTGCCTCATTTCATTCTCACTGAGGATGACCTGTAGTTTTCTCCCTGCTAATCCCTCCCCTTAATCCCCTTCTCCCCTCCTCATCTGGGTCAGGATGCTTTCTTGTCATCTCCCTCCTTCCCTAGTGGTTCCATCCCAGTTGCTATCGATAAATCCTGATCCAGCAGAGATGTCTCTGTTACCCCTGCAGGGGGCAGGGGCCAAGCCAGGGCTGCAGGAAGGTGGAGATGCTGCCAGTGACATCACACTCTGCCCTTGCCTGGCTAGAGGTATAAGAGAAGTATTGAGAGGTGGAACAAGACGAGGCTAGGTTCTGCCTCCTGTGAATTCCCAATTGGGACCTCTCTTAGACGGGCTTCTTTGCTAGGACGAAGGAGATGTAGGGTTGAAATCCTGTGTCCCCATGAGACCCACGGCAATATTTCACTCCTGGGTTTGCTTCTGGGGCTGGGCAGCCAGCAGAGACCTCAACCATGCCCAGGCAGTGTGCTCCCTGCCAGGCCCTGCCATGAAGCATCTTGGCACTGAGAGCTGGAGCTGGGCACCTGCCTTTCACATGGACATCACCAATGCCAGGCTTAGCACAGTATCACCAGGGGCTTTGCTCAGAGTCTGAACAGAGATTCAGGGTCTGAGTTTAGTCCTGATTTGTGAGAGACTGTGCTCTAACACTGAAGCACCAGGGTGTTCTCTACTAAAATGCCTGATGCAGTCAGTTCCAGCACACATTGCAGTGATGAGGTGAAGTGCTCAACTGTCATCAAATCAAGGGAGTGAATACTTGTGTTTTTATTGGAAAACCAACAATAGCATCCTCATTTCCAGGCTTGGGGAGAAAGCCTGCAAATGGCAGAGCTGTCCCTTTTTCTAGCTGCTTTTTGAAGTGCAGCTGCAGCTCACAAGCTGTGAGTCCCTTTCATCTGGAATTTCAGTATTTCTAATCCTAATACTATGTCACATGGTCCTTACCTACTGAGGAGTTGGCTGCTCAAAAACCTCCTGTTTCTGCACTTTCCTCTGGCACCTGCAAGGCTGAGGGCTGACCTGAGCAGACAACCCTGCCAGAGACTGTGGCATCCATCATGCTTCTGGAGGCCGCCTAAGGATGCGCCTGTGGGTTGATCTGTGAATTTTTCTGCAATGAGAGTGGTGAAGCACTGGCACAGGTTGCCCAGAGAGGTGGTGGATGCCCTGTTCCAGGAAACATTCAAGGTCAGACTGGATGTGCCTCTGAGAAACCTGATCTAGTGGAAGATGTCTCTGGTCACTGCGGGGGATTTGGACTAGATGAGCACTAAAGGTCCCATCCAACACAAAGTGTGTGATGACTCTGTGATCCTGGTAATAAACCAATCCTCCTGGTGCCATCCAGGTGCTCAGGGGCTTGGTTGTCCTCACAGAGCAGCAGTGCACAGCCCTCTCTGCTGACCTGAATCATGTGGTATCAGGGATGAGTGGAAAAAAAGAAGCCTGAGGCTGTGGCAGGAGAAGCAGCCTGGGATTGGAGATAAGGTCTTCCTGTTTCCCACAACACCCTGGGTTTCTTATCTTCAGTACTGCAAATAAAAACGAGGGAGCTAGCGAGGCTGATTCCCACAATGTAGCAAGGACCCGCCAGTGTTTGTTTTCCCAGTGGCTCTCATCTCTGTAGGAGGATGCCTGGGCCCCAGGATAGACTTCCCCAGCAGACATCAGCTCAGTAGGATCTGCTCTCCCAGAGTGGCAGGCAGGGCTCTGTATGTCCCCTCCATGTCCCATGGGATGGCTCCTGTTGGTCCTCACAGTCTCCAGCTGTGCAGGGACTGGGATGTTGCAGATCCCACCACTCTGATCCACAAAAGTCTTTTGGTCACCTGCAGGGAGGGAAATGCAGCTGTGCTGTGTGCTGGGGGTGGGAGTCACGCACTGAGTCAGCCTGGCAGGACCACCACTCCACCTCTGCCAGCCTTGGCACACTGCAGCCCCACCTTCAGACAAGCAACGCTTGCAGTTTTCCAGACCAAATGCTGGAAGTTTGCAAGACCTGCTCATCACTGTATGGAGTTCAATGAGGTTTTGAAACGTGGGATCTATAATTTATCACCTGCATTAAAATAGGGCAGTTTATTTTATTGAATACAGACTGGTTTGGGCTGGAAGGGACCTTTAAAGCTTATCCTCTTCCACCCCCTGCCATAGGGTATTTCTGCAACAGCTTTTCTAAAACAGTGGGTGCTTCTCGTCCATGTTACCCTGTTGGCATTACTTATTTCTAGAGATATGTACAATTTATGATTCTGCCCTCTCTCCAAGGAAATAATGGGAAAAATGTAGGTGCTGCTGGTCTGTATTTTATCAAGTAGAACAGCTGGCTGGTGAAGCTACATCTCCTGCTTTCTTGGAGGAGTCATGGGCATAGATAAAAAAAAATTCAAGTTGCCCAATGGCATCAAGAACAAAAGAGCATCTCAGCAGAGGTTTGGTGTGGGTTGGGTCTGGTAGCAGGCATGGAGCAGGACTGGGACAAACTGGGAATTTTTAAGACAGAGGGAATTTCACAGCGGGAGGAAGCAAAGTGGTGGGATGGGGACTCCACAGTAAAACTTTTAAGTACATCGAAAGCTTTAAGTAGTTGTGCAGGCTTTTAAGGTGTCTGACCTTTGAATTGTCCAGGGAAAAACCAGGGAAGAGATTCCTTTTTCCACTGGAATAAGTCCAGCTTGGCAGCCTGCGCCCAATTAGCAGCAAAAGCCACTAACGACTCGGCATGTGCAGCTCCAGCCTCCGACTCTTCTCACAGACCTTGTGAACTCTGGGACTGTTTTCTTTTCAGCCACCCTTTGCCAGCAAAATCCACACACAGGATGGTCTGTCCCAGGAGAAATCAGCTCTGCTGGAGCCTGAACCATTAGGAGGGAAAAGTGATGTTTTCTGAGTGCCAGGGGGGCTTGTTTTAAAAATCCCCTTCCCACATTAAAGCACTGTCTCTATTGTATGAAATTGTATTAAAATTGTTATTAGGCACAGATATTAGCTCACTATATATACATATAGAGAGAGAGTATCTAAGTGTGCGTGTGTGTGTGTATATATATATATATATATATATATATATATATTAGATCCCACTGTATCGTGCTGAGGCTGTGAAATTTTACTGGAGACTTTGGTAGTGTTCATGCTTAATTAAAACAAACCAAAGGACACCCTGGCCCTGGAAATGAGGTTTTGCTTCACTGAGCAGCTGGGGAGATGAGGCGTGAGGGGCTGGTTTTGTGGGAGTTGGGCTGTACCACTCCCAGCCCCTGGAGCACATGCCCCTGGCACCATTGCTTACTCACTGGGAGCCCCCAACCTCAGGAAAATACCAGAATTCTCCCTAGGAGCACCACCATGGCTCTGTTCAGGGTTGGGCTGATGCTGTCAGTGCCCAGGAAGGTCCCTGTCCATGAGTGAACCTCCCGCTCGGGGCTGGAGGGGAGGGCCAGCTCCTGACACAACTGCTCAGGATTTTGCTTTTCCCACAAGCAGTTAAATCCCACATAGCCCCTCTCTGGGTGATTCATGACCCTGCTGATAGATTTGTGCCACTGCGTCTTCCTGGGGCTGCTCCTGGGCAGAGCATGTCCCTTTCCCCAGCCTTCCCAGAGGGATGTTCCCAGCTGGTACTCCCCATGTGAGGGACAGATGTGTCCCCATGCACAGTTCCAGCATAGCCTCTGCTCAGCTGGGACTGTGATAATTCCTGCTCCTTTTTCTCCATTGCCGTGTAACAGCCTCAGGCCCTGCCAATTCCCCACCCCCCTTTCCTCCTGTGTAGCTCCCCTTCCTTGGAATTGGGTGCAAGGCTGGGTCCTGCACAGCTCATGTCTGAGCTCAGTGCCGTGAGTGTGCTGGAGCTCACCAGGACCTCAACTCCTGGTTCAGGCAGGGCCTGGCAGGGCCTGGCTACGGGCAGGGCCTGGGGAGTGCAGGGGGCTGCAGAGGGTCAGGGGTCAGTCCCTTGGTGGCCACCCAGGTGCTGTGGCTGTGCTGAAGTCCCCACTGCCAGAGGGGGCCCAGGGAGTCCCTGACCTGGGAGGGGATTCAGGGGATTCAGGGGTTGTCCTGGAAGTGGGGAAGTGCTGGAAGCTGCCTGGGAAAAGGGATCTCTTGGGGAAAGCTCTGGCAGGGATATTTTCCCTGTGGACATAGATGAGCTGCTTTCCCTGAAAAAGGGCTTTGACCCAGGGAGTTGCTGTCCTGTGATCCCTCCAGGGTTTTGGGTTTTGCTGGGGTTGTACATGAATTTCTCAGAGCCCTGCCTTTTGCCAGGCTTGTTCCTCCTTTTCTGCTCCTTTTCTGGATGATTTGTCCCTTAAAAATAAGGGCAAGCGTAGCAGTCCTCCCTTCCTTTCACAATGCCTGGGCAGAGAACTCCAGGACGTGCCCAGGAACAAGGGCAGAATCAGGATTTATTAAAAACCCTGAAAGCAATTTCACTAAGGCCATAAAACAGCAAGGCAGCTAAAAGCAGATAAATCTACTAATTATTTGCTCATTAAAAAAGCCCTCCAATAAATTCTTCTAAGGTGATCCCATAAATCTCTCCAACACCATTAAGGCCAGTTGTCTTCAATTCTTATCTGACCCCAAGGAAGCCTTTTATGGGCTTACAAACAGTGGGTTTGGGATTTGTATTGTAGATACAACCAAAGTTTGATGACATCATCCAACAGATGTGACCTCTGTTCCCCACGGCAGCCGGAAGCAGCAGGTCCTACCTAGGGATGGAGATGAACCCTAGGACTGGCAGGACTGGCAGCTCTTGCCCTGTGACTCCAGGAGCCACTGTCAGGCCTTCTGGGAGACTGCACAGATGCTGAGGCGTGGCCACAGCTGGTACAAATGCCTTTTCCTGGAACTGGAAGCATTTGAGCACAAAATGAGTCTGTTTGCAGTTGTCTGGGCTCCTCCACTGGGTGCATGACAGGTTCAATGGGGCTTGGAGCAACCTGGTCTGGTGGAAGGTGTCCTTGCCCATGGCACAGGGTGGAACAAGATAAGCTTTAAGTTCCCTTCCAACACAAACCAGTCTCTGTTTCTGTGATTTTGTGATTTGCACAAAAAATCACAGAGGGCTGGGAATGGGGTTTGCTTTGGCCATGCTGGGAGGACTGGATGGAGCCCAAATGGTAGGGCTGTTCCCCAAAGACCTTCAGTTCTATGTGTCCAAATTAAAAACTTAGAGGAAAATCATCCCCAGCCACTCATTATGGGCATTTTCCCATAGGCAAACCCCCACTAAAACCCTGAAAGAGATATTTTAGCACTGAAGCTGCCAGTGCAGGGCTGCTCCCTGCCATGGTATTGGGTGCTGCCTTCTGCCTCCAGCATCACAGAGTCCTTCTCCCCTTCCTGCAGCCACATTCAGCCCTCCTCAGCCCTGGCACTGCTTGCTTCCATTCTGGGGAGTAAGAGCTGGCAGGGGTATGCTGGCACCAGCATTCCTTGGCTATGCCCTGCCACTCTCTGCAATGTCAACTTTGCCTGCAGTGCTGAGTTCACAGCCAATTTTCCAGCCAGCACCTGCATTACCAGCTTTCAGCTTCATCTGCTGAACCAACCCCCCTGGCTGTCCCCTCCTGTCAGGGAGCTGTGCAGGACCCCCCTGGACCTCCTTTTCTCCAGGCTGAGCCCCCTTCCCATCTTCCTCAGCCACTCCTGGGACTCTAGTCACTTCTCCACCCTTCCCTCAGTGGGGCTGTGCTTCCCTGGTTCCCCATACCCTGGACAGCGTGTCCCCAGGGAGATGTCACCAGCAGATTTAAAGTGACATCAGTGCAGAAATTGTGCCACCGCTCATCCCTGTGTCCCTGTGTCCCCATCCCCTGCTCCAGCAGCGGCTGTTATCTGGATTTTCAAGTTTTATTGCTCTGAGATTACAGACTGTGCAAGGGGTGTGTTTCTAACTATCCTTCTCTTACTGAGATGATGTGTGGCTTGATTTTATGTATTTTTCTGATGGCTTCTGCTTTCTGCCTGTGCAAAGCCTTTCCAGTTTAAGGAGTCAGGACAATTCATCCAGTGCCACTCACACCCTCTGCAGCCACCTGGCCTCCTATCCCAGCCACCCAGGAGTGTAACCACTCTAAAAAAAAAAAAAAAAAAAAAAAAAGAAAA
>VZUI01037872.1:0-17588 GCA_013401135.1 Cettia cetti | reverse complement strand
GTTCACCCTACCAGAGCCTCCCTTTCATCTTTTGCCATAGCTGCAATACTGCAGGCATTCAGATCTTGGGGACCCACGTTGCTGGCAGTGCCTGTCAGCGGGACCTGTGGCAGCAGAGGTTGGAGCTAGCTGCCAGGGCAGGACTCTGCGCGACCACATTTTGTTAGTGATTAGAAACTCAGTACATAATATAGAGTTCTCTGGCAACTGTTACCTGCTCTCCTTATTCTCTTCTATGCCATAAATGTTCTATTTTAACACCATTATTCACATAAATAGTGATGATTTTTTTTTTTTTTTTCAAAATGGAAGACCTAACTCACTTTTAGAAGTATTTATAGTGGTCAAATAATAGTAGTAAAAATGTGTATGTAATTCTTCCGTATCTGAAGTACAGAAAACAACTGGTTTTAATAATTTGCCTCATACCCCACCAAGAAAGAATGAGGAAGGTATTCAATCTCTCCTCATAAACTCACTATGAATATTGTGGTTCAAATATGATACATACAGATTTCAGGAGGGATTTTCTGGGACTCTTAGATGATTTTAGTCACAAGAAGTATTAAATTTTTATTTGACTCCTACTGCTGTTGTAACTTTCAATTATTTTAGAATATTTAAAAAAAATTTAATTGTTTGAGAAATATATTCCTGAAGTTGGCTCTCAAACAGTCCAGCTTTGTGTTCTCAGGCATTCTTACTCTTGTTTTATCAAGGCATTGCAAGCCTTATTCCATGTAACTTTCAAATCCAAGCACCCTTGTGCTGGTTTTGCATTGTTTGACTTTTGGTGAGGAGGGAAGAAGCCAGTAATGGAAGTGATTTTCTAAGAGAAAATGCTAAGTTTCTTCTGTGCCTGACAAAACCAATCAATGACTTGTTTTGAATATTGACACCTTGTTAAACCACTGGAAAGCTGAACACACCTCTTCAAACACGCACGTTAAAAATGAACAAATCTTGGGAAAGCTTTCTTCTTCTTACTGAAGAAGAACACTTAACAAGCTGGCCCAGCCTCATCCATGTAGCTCTGCTGGGCTGAGCGGGCCCTGCCAAGGGGCCAGGCTCCTTCCTGGGGAGCCCACAGGGCCCCCTCCAGTCTGGGCCCCAGTGGCTGCCAGGCAGGGGGGAGGGAAAGCTGAGGGGTCCTGTCCTGGCTGGGCCAGGCCCCAGCGGCTGTTAACCTCTTCCTGCCGGGCCAGTTCTCCCCACAGTGTGGTCATGCCAACCCATGGCTGGAATTAAACGCAGATCAGGCCTAAGACCAGCCATGTGGCCAGAGCGGCTGCCACCATTCTGGCTGGGGCTCCCTGACATCCTGGCACAGCCTTCAGTGTGGCCTGAATCTATCACTGTGACTGTTTCGACCATGACGACCTGCAGGCCCCGAGTGAGATATTAACTCTTTCATTGCACAGATGAAACTTGCAGAACATTGATTGTCTTTTGAGAGGAGTGAGAGAAAGGGACAGAGTGAAGGCATGTAGAGGAAAAACATGAAGACACCAAAGTCAGTGAAGAAAGAGTCAAGTCCCAGATGGGAGGAGAATGAGGACATGCCTTAGTCCTAGGCTGAAATTCTTTTGCAAGGCCATGGTGATGGACTGTGATATATTAGAATATCCCTTTAATTCATGAAAACAGTATGGGGAGATGGAGTGTTCAAATTGCAGACATGAGCAAAGGCATCCATGCTGAAGCAAGTAAATTTTGAACTAGCTGTGATCTCATGAGAATCTTAGAGAGATGCGAGTGATGAAGACCCTTTGCCCCCAGGGAAAGAAGAGGACCTCTGTTCCCAGAGATGAAGATGATCTCAGAGATAAATGAAGAGAACTTTTGCTTTTGAACAGCTCATCTTTAAAATAGTACCCTGTGAGTTGACATGGTCCATGAACACAGCTGTGGGAAGGCTGTAAAAGATGGGAGGGATTTCACGACTGCAGATTTCTGGGTGGCTGCTATTTTGAGAACTGAGGCAATGAGAGAATTGTTTCTTGTGGAGAAGTCTCCATGACATAGCAAAAGAGACTCCTCTCCCTAAGAGAACTGATGAAAGACTATTTTAGAGGTGGTAAGTTCCAGTTTTTGTCTCTGTACATTTTTAGTAGGAAGGAAAAGAAGATTGTGGTGGGAGGAGAAGTATTCTAAAGGTTTTATTCTGATTCTTATTTCCTATTTTTTTCATTTTCTTTCAGTTCTATTGAAATGAAGTTTTCTTTATACTCTTTAAAGTTTGAGCCTGCATTGCTCTTCTCCTATTCCTATCTTGCAGCAGAAAAGGAGTAAATAATTCTAATGGGTGCGTTAGTGTTTACCCAAATTAATCCACCACATTATTTGGTGCATTAGCTGGGAAACTCAAATTGATGAACCAAAACCACTACAACCCTATATCAAAATATAGATAAAATGAGCATTTACACTTCATACATGGGATTACACTTTTTATAGCAGCAGCAGTATTATCAGAAAAATGAGAGTAAGCAAATTTAAGGGAGTAGAATTTTGTTTCAAGTGGCTTAAGTTACTTTGTTAGGTGTAAGTTATATTATCTCCGCTTCCATTCTACTAATTTTTAAATTTAGAAATATAGTTAATGAGCATGCTGTATCTGACAAACTTGTCAAGTCCTTGTGATGACATGAATAAATATTTAGATTGAGACAGGACAGGGTTTCTCTAGCTGAAGAAGCAGGCAGACAACAGAATTGAACAATGCCGACATGCATCATGCAGGAAATTAATTTCTTCTAGTAAAGTTCCATGGAGATACTGGGCATACCAGTGCAAGGCAGTATTAGGGAATTTATTCAACACCTGTGCCTAAGAGTAAATATCTGTAGGACTATGTGAGGAGGGCCTTTCCTTATAGGACATTTTTCACAGCATTTGGTGGAGTTCTCAAATGTTGTGCCTTCAGGTGATAGTTTCCTTGACACATTTTTTGACAGAATCCTGCAAGTCTTTCATTAACAACTGGTGGGAAGCCAAGAAGGTGCAGTACAGCAGGAGGGTAGGACTGACCAATTTGCTGGGTGGCCTGAAGCAACAGCCTTCTCTAACAAAGATTTGTGAACTGTGGTGGGTGAATTTCTTGCCTGACGAGTTTGTACAATTACCAAATTTCTGCTAACTTTGACAGCAAAATGATTAATAAATGCCTCTACAGTCTTGTTTTGACATGTGCATGTAAAGCCTGCCAACAATAAGGATGCAGTAATGCAGATTTGCCAATGCATCTTCAGAGAATTAATTCTGTGGGATTTAAGCTGAAGGGAATGATTAGAGAGTGGCTGTATTTTAAATGGCACAATTCTAAATTATCTTGCAGCAGCTTTACAGGTGTGGTTTTGGGACAATCAGAATATTGTCTGTTGAGAGTACCTTGGGTTTTGTTTCTAAGGCCAGTGTCTTTCAAAGATTTTCTGCTGAACTGTTAAACTTTTTACTCATTTCTCTCTGAAGGAACTAAAGATAAAATTCCAGGGCAGGCTGTTAAAAGGGCTAAATTTCTAGAGATCAAAGAGTAATGATGAATTGTGTGCAAAATAGCAGTGGTCCTCCTGCACCCTTCCCTTGGCAATTCCACTCCCCTCCCTGTCTGAAGGTTCAGTTGCCCAAAACTATCGCAATATCAAAAACAAGGAAAGCTTTCTAGCCCAGAGGTATATGATATTTCATGCTGACAACACAAGAAAATAGATTGACATGATTAGCTATGTTTTGTATCCAGCAGGAGTTTGCCAGGAAGATAAAGAATGTTATTGATGGTCAATTAATCTTTTATTTTTGAAAGCCTAGGATGGGAAAAGGCCCCTTAGGGTTTATTTGCAGGAACAAATAGGCACTAAATCTTCTTTTAGATGCCAGTATTTAGATGTCACTAGCATTCACAAAAACCTTTACTCAGCTCTTGACTGACCATGGGAGAGTTGTCCCTCATCAGTGAAGATTTTTCTGGTGAAGCACCTATAAATCTTTTTCTGTGTATTTGTGTAATTACTTGATGGCAGTCTCAGCCCATACCTGAGATGCACCAGGATTCACCTTGTACCCATGATCTGGGGTTCTTTATAATGGTGTAAAACAGCTCTGTATGGTGGTGCCTCTGGGAAGCAGGTGAGAACTGTCCTGCCTTGGGCTAATATGGAGTGGGGATTTGGGTGTGGATCTTCCATTTCTCTTGACAATATCTAACTTACGATGCACAGAATGTTCTGTAAATCATTGCAGATCTCAGTTCTTCCCCTTGTTCCAGTTTATGTATAAAGGGAAACATTTCTTAGGCTGTACTTCTGAAGTAACTGTCAGACTGCAGAGTTACTCTCAATTTGCCACTGGTCCAAAACTTGCTTAGCAAGGACAGTTAAAATCCACAACTTTTAACAGAACAGACTGGGAATCAACCAATCACATCAGTGCTTTTGGCAAAGGTACAGTGGAAATCGTAACTTTATTTTAGAAACTTCACTTGTTCTACATATTTCTGAACAAGAATTTTAAGTAACAATCATGTCCATAAATTGAAAAGGATAGTAATGTGCACAAAAGGAATTATATGTAGAGCTTACATAATTTAACTGCAGTACCTTTCAGTCTCTCCAGCTGCACTCAGAGGCTTCTCCAAATGTGTTTTTATCTTTTAGGAGCAATTCTGAAAAAAAAAAAAAATGTAGTCATTGTTTCTAATGGCAATCCTTGAACAGAAATGAGAGAAAGAAGAGAAATGGGCAGAAATCGCTGTACTGCAGAGTTGAAGGTAAGATTCTACAATCTGAAGGTTAGTGTTGTTGGTAAAACATTTTAGTACTCCCTGATGCAAATTTAGGCAAAATATTAGGATTTACTTGTCTATCACTAGGATTCTACATTTTATTTTGAAAAAAATGCATTTCTCCTTTGAGAAGTACAGATGGCAGTGTTGAATAAATTCTTGGAGCTGTATCTTCACAGAAAGTATGGAAATTTAAATTTTTTGCTGATGATCTAAAGCTTAGTGACTGTCTCTCTCATTATTCTGCCAGGTCAGTGACAACCTCATTGTATTATCTTAAAAAATTCAGACGGTAAAGCTTTTGCTAATACTAGAGAACAGCTAAGATTTTGTATCCTGTATAAATTGAGCATGAGTGAGGTGTTTGCCAGGTAGTTAATCAAAGTAAAGGGCTGCATTTTGAAACCAGGTTTTTAGTTCATCTAAAATGGTGCAGTTCTGTCAAATGCATTGAAATTATGCAGATTGTGTTAGCTGTGAATTCATTGAATTAATATTTTGATTTCTTCCCTAGAATGAAAAACTCTTTTAAGCTGAATTATTTAAATTAGATATTAGTTGAATTTAAAGGCATTAAAGGCATTTGCTGGCTTCCCAGCTAGGTAAGGTCAGGGGCTGACACTGCAGCCCTGGGTGCTGTCTGTGTGAGTAGGCTCTGCTCAATGCTCTTCACCACTGGCTCTGTGAGGAGAGCAGGCTGAAAGTGCCAGAAACAATCCATCCAAGTGACGGTCAGAGCCTGAGTGTCAGTAGCCACCAGATACCCTGGGAATTCCAGTATGAGCCCTACTGAAAGCTCTGCTCCGAGCTCAAGAGCTGTTCTCAGTGCTGCAGAGGACTCATATGTGTTGGTTTTGAGGTGTAACTGAGGGAGCCTGGTTTCTTCTGGAGTTGTGCATTGTAGCTGAGTGCCTGTCATGTTAAAGAAGCCCTGACTGAGGTCTGTGCCAGAGTAGAGATATACATGAAGTGCTTTATTTCATGTACTTTCTCTGGTGTCTAGCATGGAATATTTTTAAGTCTTCCATCTAGTTATTAAGGCTCAGGGAACCTGGCCAAAGAGTTTAGCAGGTAAAGGCTGAGAATTTTTTGTACCTATGGTAGTAAAGTCCCTGTTTCCCAAGAAAGAAACATTTGTGGGTGAAGAGGAATGCTCAGTGTGAGAGGGACCAGGACTGTACCAGCTCTGTGCAGCTACATGTCTTCTGCTTTGTGGGAACAGACATAAGTATAACAAGTCTAGAGGACAGACAAGTTTTGATACAAACTTCTAGCCAGGAAGTGGGAGGGCTTGCCTCCAGGTTAGGGATTGCCATCTCTGTCATTGCCAGGTGTATTCTCTGCCTTGCAGCATCATTCTGGGGCAGTTCCTCCTTATGTATTTTGTGTTTCTCTGTGTCACATACACAGACACACAGACAAGAGGCTGTTAGAACAGGCAATAGGAGATGCAATATACATATCACCATTACCTCTCTTCTCATTTCTGTGGACTTTGTTCGGTATGACTGAGACATCTACACTTCATTTAATTTTTTTTAACTCCAGCTATTCTCCCTTCTTTGTGAAGTAAAGAAGGTCAGGTCTTTCTCTTACAAATAAACAAAATAATCTATTTTTCTCTAATTTTATCTTCAAACTTGACTGAACCTGTTGTGCTGAGGTATTGCCAAAATATTCATTTTAAAATGGGGCCAGAATTAATCTGACAAGATATTGCAGGAAAGTTCTGGTTGACTTTTAACAAAAATAACACCATTTGCATGTGTGAAATGAGTCTAGGTATTCAAACACCAAAAACTATGTGATTTTAAAGAAAATAGCAGCATATTTCAGAAATGTCAAATGTTGAACTGCTGTGGATCCAGTGTTTCACCCTGTGACATCCACAGCCACACTAGAAGTATGTTAATGCTGTCAGAAATGTATTACTATCACTTCTGTTCTTCATTTCATTTATCTTCTCCTACTTCTCAGCCTACTCTTATCAGAAGTTTCTGGTGTCTGCTGAATTTTGCTAGAGTGTCTCATGCACAGATGAAGCCAAGGAAAAGCACATAATCCCATCGCTTTGTCAGGATGTGTTGAGTTCAGTGTACTTACTGCACCTCCAAGGAAAAGAAAAGGAAAGTAAGCAAAGGCAGCAGAGTTATGGAAGGTGCTTGGCATTTTGTTCTGCTAATATATGAAATGTGAGCAGCGAGGACAAAGAAAGGGTAAATATTTTCTGTTTACATGGTGCCCTGCCTTTAGATTACTGTGAAGTACCTGATGGCTGGGGAGATGTACTGAAGATCAAACTTCTGTGATTTTTAAATGCAATATTTTCCTAGACAATGTTCTTGTTTTCCTTCATAATTGCATTTGCTGGATAAAAGAGTCATGAGTGGGCTGGCTCACCTGCAAATGCAATCACTGTCACTATCACAGTTTCATAGAAACTGAAGGGCTTTATTCATATGTACATCAGAGCTTCCTTACTGTTCTTTGGTGTTTTAAAGTTGCAATAAATATTCTTCAAATCTCTTTACACTGTCAGATTGGAATGAAAAACCTTACTGCATATGAGAATCTGGCTGATAGTGGCAACCCTCAGTTGCTCACATGTGGGGAAATGTCACAGAATGGTTTGAGTCGGAAATTACCCTAAAGATCATCTCCTTCCAACCTCCTGCCATGGGCAGGGACATCTTCCACTGTCCCAAGGTGGCTCAGAGCCTCATCCAACCTAGCCTTGGACATTTCCAGGCCTGGCACAGCCACAGCTTCTCTGGGCAATCTGTGCCAGGGCCTCGCCACCCTCACAGGGAAGAATTTTTCCATAATATGTAATCCAAATCTTCTTTCAGTTTGAGGTCATTCCCCCTTGTCCTGTCACTCCAGGCTCTTGTAAAAAATCTCTCTTCATCTTTCCTATAATGCTCCATTCAGGTACTGGAAGGCTGTAATTAAGTTGCCCCAAAGCCTTCTCTTTTCTAAGCTGAACAACCCCAGTTCCCTCAGTCGTTCATTGTAGCCAAGGTGCTCCATCCCTGTGATCACCTTGGTGGTCCTCAATGCACAAGAAGAAAATACAACCTATTAAGGACTGTATTTTTTTCCTATATGCTGACGATTTTTGCATTCATTTTTATATCTAAATGCTACCTTTTTCACTAAACTCCTCAGAAAGTAATTTTTTGGTTGTTTTTTTTTGTTTTTGTTTTTTTTTTTTTTTTTTTTTTTTTTTTTTTTTTTTTTTTTTTTTTCTGAGGTGTCTCTCTGTGTAAGGGCAGCTTGGCTTGAAGGGAAGGCATGCAAGGCATGCTTGCATAAGAAGCTGGCAAATGGGTATATAAGGCTGGGAGCTGTGCCCTTAAAAGCATCCTAGGAGAGTGGCACATGTGCAAGGGAGTGCTCTGGGAACTCTGAGACTGTGCTGCTTCATTTATCCTTGGAAATTAAAATGGAGAAGAAGATGCTGTGAGCAGCTCAATATGATTACCATTTGTGACATGCTGCAGGACTTAAAATTGCTTGTGGCCATGGCCTGAACTGCTAATGAGTAAATGCTTCCATTGGTTACACCTGTGCTGCTCTACTGACCATGGATCTGTTATGGCAAATGGGAGTGACACTGGAATAAAGCACTTAAAATGCACAGCTGTAACTGAAATGTTGATCACAAGAGTAAGCATTTTTGGAGAAGACATTGTAAGAAACAGGCATCTGTGTTTTGCTTGCATTACTCATTTACAGTCTACTGTATTACTCATTTGCAGTCACTTCCTGTGAATAAATTGATCAAACTCAGGCTGGATCATCACAAGAAATAATGTCTGAAGTAAACATAATGAGTTTTGTTCCTTTCTCAGAAGATTCAAATGAGAAGGTGCAAGGGCTGTTCTGCTATATGCACATGTTTTTGGTCACACATGGGAATTCTGTATGGATGAACCACACTGATTGGCTCAGAAGCTGACATTATGGAATTTGAATTATTTGAAGCTAAAGCTAGGACACTTTCCCCCATTACTGTGGCTTCATGAGTTAAAGCTCTGCAGCATTCTGTTTATTCTTAATTACTCTCAAGAAGCCCTTGTTAAAATTCTTGCTGTTTTTGACAATAAGATAGAACGGCCTTGTAAACGGCGTCTTTTAAATAAAACACTTCTGCTTACATCACTTAATAGCAACTTTGTCTGATGTGCTAGTTTTCTGTGTTCTGCATATCTTCTGTAGTTTTTGTTTTGCTTAAGATTCATTCCCCTCACTTGAGGTTGGAGACATTTGCAAACCTTCTGCCTGAGACACCTGCAATGAATTCTCCTTATATAAGCATTGCAGTACCTTAGCTGTATTATTGATAAGCTCTCGGCTCCTTCATAGGAATAATACCCAGCCACTGCACTGCTGAATTAGAGCAGACATGTAAAAAGAACCTCTTTTAACTGTGGTGTCATAAGAATTCACAAAATTACCTACATGCAGTGGTGAGTACACACATTGACACAGCTTGAGATACTGGTAAATATTCCACACGGGTTACACAGCTGAATTTACCCCACTGAAGAAAAAGCTGAAGTTGTTTGGTGGGTACTCCTTTGTCTCTGCAGTATGGATAAGAAGGTTGCCAGTGCTAAACAGCCAAAAATTTGGGTAGCCACTGGGGTAGCAGTAAGATTGTTGTAACAAGTTAAGAAGAAATAAGGTGATAATTAAACTGTCATATTTAATTGAATATTAATTAGTATGGCAGATAAAAAGTTATTCCCAGCCCTTGAAGCAACCCTTCCAGAGCTGGACTGAAGCACAGCAGTACAGAGGAGCTGCTGTTGCCTTTGCTTCTCTGGACTCCAGTGCCTCCAGTCTGGCCCTTTACACAAGAATGAACAAAACAAACTTGGCCCAAAGGATGTGGCAAATTGAAAGGACTTTGGTGCATGTCACATTTTATGCAGTTAGTGTTGTGGTTGGTTAAGAGAGTTACTTGCTGGGTTAATGCACAGTAAAAACTTTCCTGGATTACTGCTCAGTCAATTTGGCCTGCTATATCTCCTTATCACATAATTCCCTATTGGATCAAGATTATTTTTGGTTAAATCTTAGCTTTAAAATGCTGAATCAAGGTTGATTATGGTTAAGTATGTCCTGGTTAGGTACAATGGTTTGATGGGCAGAGCAATTGTTTGATGGATGTATTATTTATAAAGTAAAATACTCCTGTTCGTGACACCCTGGCTGTTTCCACCTGGGATGGGTGCAAAGGGGACATGAAACTCAGCTACCTGAGGTTATGGACTCTCATCTACCCTGGGCATTGAAACCATAGTTACATTTTCTGTGCTACTCTTTGGATAATGCTGCAGGAGCTAAACCCATTGCTGAGAAGGAATGTATGGAAAAACAATTTATTCTGGAATGGCATTGCTGAATGTTGTGTGTGCAAATTTTGATAAAGAAACAATTTCCTGGCCCTTTGTGCTTCACCGGCTTTGCAGTTCTAGCCCAGTGAGCTCAGCATAGGAAAGTTTTTAGCCAGGTGTCTCTGTGATAGGTAAATTGTTTTCAAAATGCCTGGAACTTTAGTTCAACATGGAGATCTGCAGAGGAAGGGGTAACACTGGTGTTTTACTGCTGATTGTGAAATAAATTTGACAAAGATGAATCACTAAATGGATGTTGCCTTAAAAATGCTTTGATATTTTCTTTGCAAAGTTCCTGTTGGGTAGAAGTTTATTGCTTCTTAATTGAATTTCATTTTATAGTGAAAACGTCTTGAATGCATGTTAATTGTGCAATATCAAATGAGCCATGGATTTCTGTAAATGTGCTAAAATAAAAATATACTCAAGAAATAAAATGTCGTATGTCCCTCTCCCTCTGTCATAATACCTAAAGTTCCCCCATCTTTTATCATTGTTTCAGCACAGTTTTCAAAAATTACTCTAGAAAACACCAGTTATGAAAGGCAGCTTTTTCCAGTACCTTTTCCCAAGTACCTGGGTGGTAGTTAATTTGAATTTTAGCATGTGAAAGAGAACTATTACCACTGCTTATACAGTTTCCTAATTAAATATTACATTCATCTGATGATTAGTGTCTGGTTTAATTCAATTGCTTTTTTTGTATTAGGACTAAATATTTGGTCTTTTTGGGATTGGACTAAAATATTAAGTGATCTCACCTGGAAACAACACCAGACATGAAGCTGAGATGAGCACCAGCTCACAAGAGTGAGGGGAAGATGAGTTTCTTGTGAAGAGGGATTGTGAAGGAGAACTACCAGGACAGTCTGCAAAATATTACTAAAAGTCTTGTCATGTGCCTTGTCACCTCACCAGGGTGAAGTATTTAATTTCCCTTCTCTATGATGTTTATTGTAACTGGAACAAGGGAAAAGCCAGTCAGGTCTCTGGCTTCTAACTGATAGCTGAGAACAGCTAAGGCAAGGATAGAGCTGGAATCAGGAACACTGTAAGTAATAATTTCAGTATGTTTTTAAACCTTTATCTCTCTAGTTGCTGGAAGTCCCCCAAGGCTATATCTACACATGACAAAGGGCCAGCTGAGCTCTCTTTAAACAAGCTGATTTCAGGAAAGGGGATGATGTAACTTTTTCATTGTGTCATTACATGATTTTTATAATGCATTGTGCAATGTAACTTCAAAGAGTTGGTTGGTAGAAAACTCAGGTTATTTCACAGCTTTTTCATAGAAGTATTAATATACACATGCACATGACTAATTTATTTATTTATTTTAATAATTCCAGAGTCCTCAACCCAAAAAGAGTGTTTTACAACTTTTTTCTATATGCATATAGTTATATGTCTTCCAAGTCTCCTTTTGTCTTTTCAAGGTATTTTTTTTCTTTCACCTTTCTAATTCTCTTTAGCTAGCAGGTGTTTTCTGAACACTAGTGTTGTCCATATTCTAGGACCTTATGAACTGTTCCAAAATCAGTGTAGATTAGATTTTATGTAAGAAACTAATAAAGAATATCCCTTTGGACAAAAATCAGTAGTCACTACTTGGATTATGTATCAAATGCTCGTTTTAGTGGGTTTTTTTTTTTTTTTAATGCAGAAAAGTAGAAAATATGTGCTACCTATAGAGATTTTTGTGTATCATATTTTTAGTGCTAATTCTATTATTTTCATGACATTCATCCTTCACTTAAATGTTAATGAGGTGGCTGGCAAGAGGGCCTTTAATGATCCAGACTGCTTTTTCAGTGCCTATTGAGCGGTAGTCCTCCTCTCATGGGACAGGCACTGTTTGGTTGATTGCTTGGCTATTTGCATAATTATTCACTCAAAAAATAGTGCATGTGTGGATTTCAGCAGCAGAGTCGTAGGTAATCCTAATAAACCTCTTTGAATAATGTATTATTATTCACTTATTTTAAATATTGAATTTTATCTAATTAAAAGAAAGTATTAAGAGTGTTATAAGTAGTGAAATTATTATAAATGAACAGGTCTGCTTTTCAGGTGAATTCTGCTTTCCCTTGCTGTGATGAGACCTTTGGATTTAACCAGAACTAACATTTTGCCTGACAAAGGCTTTTTTTCTTCTTACCTTATTCCAGCTGGTAGCAGGGGTCCGTAGCTCCGACCCCAGAAGGCCAGAGCCACCCCAAAAAAAGTATCTCCTTAGAGACAACTCATTAGGGCGTCAAAGAACTCCCTCACCTGGCAGAGAGTGTCTCAGCAGGAGGGCAGAGTGGTGATCAGCTCTTGTGATTTCAGCTCAGTGATTTCTCAGCTCCTGCCCCAGCGAGATCTGCTTCTCGTTTGCCAGCCCGGGATGAGACAGAGAGGGTCTCGTACAGCAGTTCCGCATAAGCAGCTTTATTGCAAGGCATCTGCGAAGGAAGCCGAGGACGAGAAGCCCTGGCGATCAGGGAGATTTTTAGGGGTTTTATAGGAAACCAGGTGGGAGGGGGAAAGGGTACAAGGCCAATCGTTTACAACAGATCTACATAAAATCCCGAGGGGGCTTGTGGGTCTTCCTTGAGACTCACCGTGACCAGAAAGCTTGCTTGTTATCTTAGGGTCTGGAAGGCCTTTCGCAAGATTGTCTCCATTGCAAGAGCCACCGGGGCTTTGCCCACCCCCACATAGCCTGGATTTCCTGTTTTAATTTTGTGCTCTCAGAATAGTACGGGTAAGGAAAAGGATTTCTCTTAGCCTCTAGCAAAGCATAAGTTAGTCCACAACCAGATAATTGTCCTCATCTTCTACAGCATACTAGAAATCAGGTTTTGAGAGAGTATTGGTAGGAATATCTGTGCTTAGATTTCAAGAAAGAGATCAACAAATGTCTTCAGATTATTTTCAGCACTTTTTAAAGAAACAATAAAACAATACAAATTCCTGTATAATGCTTTAAAGCATTTTAGCATGTGATTAACCTCCTTGGATGTTAATCATCCTTGTCTTTAATGCAATTAATCACAGTCCTGGTTTGTCAGAAGTAGTAGGATAGACCACTTTGGTGGAATCCATAATTCTATCTTTTTCTAAGGAAAAGGTAGAGCAAACATTTCAATATGACCAAAAATCCCAAACAGATAAATTTCAGGAGGGAAAAGTGTGAATTGATCAGATGCTTGGGGACATAGAGCAGAACTATACCTGTTATTTAAATTTAAGATGTAAAGCAGATGTCTGCTGCTAGAGATATTAAGAGACGCCATTGGGGTCTTTGGCAACATGGCCAGAGGAATATGTGAGGGATTCTGTGGAACAAGTGAAAGCACTGAGAAGCACAACTACTACACTCTGTTTTTCACGCATTCAGTGTTTCAGTTTCTTTGGTGTTTTTGCTGATGCAGACAGGAGGGGTTGAAGATTTACATGAGGGAGATGACTGATGAGGGCTGTGGGAGAGAACATGTGTTTTGTTAGGGTATTAACACAGCTCAAGTTCTCTTATCACAAGTGTTTATGATGATAAAACAAATACAGAGCAATTACCAGTGACTGGATAATAATTTAGCAACATTTTCAAAGTGGTAAACAGAAGTGACTGGAGTAAAATATGAGCTGGGGCATCATCCCAAAAAATTATCAACATTAATTACAGATTTTTCGCACCAGGTGACTTTTCAGGAAACATTTGCATCTCTTACGCTTTTTTTGTTTGTTTGCTTCTATGAAATGCAGTCCTCAGTGTGGGACTGTAGTTCTTCCCTGCCAGTTTCCCACCCTGATTTCCCCCCTTCCCTCTGTACGTAGATTTGTCATGGAAAAACAAGATATTTGAGAATTATCTGAGCTAGAGAAAACCAACTGCACCTCATGAGCTATCTTTCAAGGGTGAAAATTATACTGCTAATAATTGATATTCATGTTAATATTTCTAATAAGGATAATAAGGAATATATTTAATTTGGAACTGTACATGGGACACTTGAGATCTGTTCCCTGCCAGACTTTCTGTGTCAATATTGGTTATTGTTTGTGGTTACAGCTCCTGCTTTTAAAGAGAAAGGATATTTCTGTGTGAAGGTAGCAAATGTGCCTGTGACTAAAGGCAGATATCTCATCAATAAGGTGCATATAAATATTTAGAATACATGTGAAACTGTCAGGTAATGTAGGTCAGAGTTGTGCTTAGAGACAGCTCTATTTGTAAAATCAAAATACTCCAGTTCCTAAATATACTGACAGTCATACATTCTTAATGAATGACTGGGGGAGGAGAAGCAAAAAATTCAAACTCCCAAACTCTAAAAACACAACCAAAATACCAACCCCCCCCATCCTAAAGTCAAAAGAAAAAACACAAACCCTTGCAAAAAGCCAACAAACTAACAAAAAAACCCCAACAAACACTACAATATTGAATATGGCAGTTCTTACATTAAATCTTTAAAGCAAAATTTTCCCAGCAGACGGAGCAACCTCATTTTCAGCTTGTTGCTCCCCTCTTCTCCCATGCAGAACAACTCTGTGTACACAGGAGAGCTCGAGCACAGCAGCTGCTGCACTGAAATTAGCAAGGCTCTACATCTGCTTATCTGCACAGGCTGCAGCTGAGCTGAAATGAGGACACACTTAATAAAACTTTTGATTGCTTTTTTTTCTCCTGCTTTCCTGGCATCTTTATTTTTCATGGAACTCACTCCCTTGTGAAAACAGGGAGTTTGGTGGCAATATGGTAACTACTTCAGATTTATATTCTTACATGCCTTTTAAACACAGGGATGAGAGGAGCTTTCAAAGGGTAAAAGAGTTGTACTATGAGTTGGATCTTTCTTTTTGAGGGAATTTATTTTCAAAAATATTTCTATTTAATGACTGTGTTACTGTACCGTGTGTACTGATTTCTGAAGGGGAGTGTAATATTCTTGTACTTTGGTAGGTTTTCCCTTAAATTATAGACGAAATTATGCGGGTGGGAATGCTACTGCTTGAAGGAGATAAAGCACTGCTCTGGCATGTTTCACATCATGATTCACATCATGTTTCACATCATGTTTCACATCATGTTTCACATCATGTTTCACATGGAACAAGCCTGGTGGTCTGAGCTCCGGCTAGTGACAGTCCTTTTGTGGTGCAAAGCCAGCCCTTCCCTTTAACAAATGCCACATGCCACAGACACCTGTTTCGATGTTGTCTTCCCCCTCTAGGGCCTTTCTTCACCACTGAATAGCCTCTGTAAGAATGTGGTCTAAAAGTGACCTTCTGTGATGTGATTTGCACTGTCTTGACTTTCTGATCAAGCCTAAAACTGATCACTGCAGTCTATAGCACTTGTCTGCACGCCTTGCCGGGGAGCTGACACTGCATAGAAACATTACAGCAACAAGTGCCAGTGCATGGCTTACTATTAAATCTGTTTCTAGTGCTTGCATGAGCCTTGCTGAAGTTTAAAAAGCTCCATAACTTGTAATATGCAGTCATAAATCCATAATTTTTTTCGTTTGTAAAATAAGTATATTGGCTGGATAGCCCCTGGACACTTCTCCAGGCAGTATGTTTAGTTGAATCCCTGGGGCTTTGAGACTTACTCAACAAGGTGTCAAGAATTTCAATTTATTTTAAACAGTTTAAGAATTCTTTCCCTGAAAATGAAGAATCAGGATAGTAGCCCAAGCAGTTGCCTTCTCAGAGCAGGCAAGGATGTTAAAGCATTTGACTTTAACTTCACATTGCAAACTGCTGGTGTTATACAGCTGTCTTTATTTATCCTGCCTTCTGGGAGTAGTGGAGTGGTGATATTATAGGAAAAGGCAGCGGGCCCAACGAGAGATTCCCAGAGACAGGGATGCTCTTTAGGACATGTGGTTTATTGGTCATGAGGACAGGCAGTCTGACCAGCACCGGCTGATGCGTGGTCCCAAAGAGAGTGTCCCAAAAACAGGCCGAGCTTCCTGTTACATTACATTTTATCTCTTTCTGTGTTGAATATTCTGGTTAACACCAAACAACCAGTACAAGATACAAAACCTACAAAATCTACATACAACCTATGAGAGCTACTACATTACCATACTGTTCTATTCTAAAAAACCTTTTCCCTGTCACTTGGTAGGGCCCAGCCCCCTGGTATCCCTTTGTCTTCGAGGAGTGTTGCTCAACCATCAGGCATCCAGCCTTCAGATAACTTAATTGCTCTTTTCCTGCTTGGCATTCTACAATTCAAAGCATGCTTTCAATTCTATTTCACTTTTAGGTTTTATACTCTTATACTCTTTTACTGGGCAATCATATTTGTAGGGCCTTACTGCCTCATCCTCCTCAACATGATATGAAAGGGTTTTTTGTGTTAATTTTGACATTATCCAACAAGCTTCAATCTAAACTGTTAAAGTTGGCCAGTTTAAAACACAAACATAAATACTGAGTATAACAATTAATAATGCACTAGTTTTCAGTGGATTGGGAAGACTTGCCCTTTTGGATCTTCTGCAGCCCATGAAGTGTCAGTAAGGCCTACTGAGTAAAAAAGATTTTCCCACTTAGCCTGGGTTCTTGAGATTATTCTGGCACTTGTTTAAATCACTGGGTTTGTTACATGTGTAAAAAGCAGCAGCCTTGTAAGTGCTGGAACTCTCTGCTAATGAGTAGTACAGAACATTTTTTGTTGTTTTCTTCTGACTGCAGGAAATACAGTATGTTTCCATAGGTAAGTATTGCTTTGCTTTTTGTTAATAATCCCACCTGTGTCCTGATTCTGACTGAAATTCATCCTCTAGGCTTGAGCTATTTAACAGACTCTTCTGGCTTTTACCTCTGGGTGATGAGAATAATTGGGTGTTACCAAATGCAGATAATAACTGGAGATTGGCAGGATCTGTAGAAGAGCTTCTACTCTCCATTAACCCTAAATGTGCTCCTGAGGATAGAAGAAAAGCAGTGGAAAGGAGTTCCGCAGCCAGGGGTGTGGCCATAAACATCAGAATTATCAGGTCTAGTGTTTTGGGGGTTTTTTTAAAGGAAATATAGGAGTATTGAAGGCTGGAATGGGAATTTAAATATATTCCAAGAAGGAGTGGCAAAGAGGTTGAAAGCTGCTTGGTTTCAAAGAAAGAAGGGAGAATGTGAGATGAGAAAGTGCAGCATCCAGAGGAACACAGGAGTATTTTAGGGCCCATTTAAATAGAAGCTCAGAAGTTTTCTTTTGATACACATTGATGGTTTTGTTATACCTGAATTGTAATTCACAGTCATCCCACACACAGCCCAGTGTTGCCGTGTTAATTGAAGATTTGGTCATTCAGAAAGATTAGCTGTCTTGGTTTGAAAGACAGGTATCTGCTAAGGAGGGGCAGGACCTCCTTAGGAAATGTGGAATCCAAATCCCCTCCCTC
>VZUI01037868.1:0-21251 GCA_013401135.1 Cettia cetti | reverse complement strand
GGCAGGGGGCGCTGGGCAGGCGCGGCCCGCCCGGGGCGTCACGCGTGGGGCGCGGGTGTCGCTCGGCGAGGCACGGCCGCACTTACCGCATATCTTCAGCCCGATCTTCCTGGTGCACCCGTGAGCCACGCCGCACCACGAGTCGTAAGCTGGAAGAGAGAGCAGAGGGGTTCCCCTGGGGCGGCGGGGCTGCCCGGCCGCCGCGCCCCGCCCCACCCCACCCCGGTCCCGGCTGCACGGCCGTGAGAAGCGGCTGACTCCGAGCCCGGCGGCGCTGAGCGAGGCGCAGCTGAGGCTGGGATGACAGCGAGGTGACATGCTGGCCTGCCCAGAGGAGAGCAGAAGGCACCTGGGACCCGACATCTCATCATTTACTGGCGGGGCTCCAGGGAAGTAGCAGCTTAAAATAAAGTGGCGTGAAATGGGGTCACAAAAGAGTTCAGGAATTAATTGGTTGAAAAATAGTATTTGACTAGATGATCGGACTCGCATCGTTGAGCCTCGGACGGACTGACGGGCCGCCGACGGCCCTGCTAGGACCGCACTCTCAGAGGGAGCAGGCTGCCTCCCAGCCCCTCGAGTCGTGGCTCGGACACGCCTCGGTCGGCGCCAGCTGAGCCCGCGGGAAGCGGGGAACGAAGCCCGGGACCGAGGTGGAGGGTGTGCCAGCCGCGGCCCCGGGCACTGCCGAGCCCCTCCCGTCCGTCGCCCTCAAGTCCGGCAGCGATGGACCCCAGAGGGCGACCGGGGGCTGGGGGGGGACTTGACCTGGCGTTGGGGCGTGAGGAGAACGTTTCAGAGGAACCGGGACGAGGACGGCTCACCCAAGCACGGAGGGCAGCCGCCCGACTCTCGGGGAGGGGGAAGCGGGGAAGCGCCACGGCGCTCCCGGCCGGGCGGAGGAGCCCTCTGGGCAGGGGCGCTGCCGGTGCCCGGGGGCGGGGAGCCCGTGTGGGCAGGGCGGGGTGCTGCCCGCGGTTATCTTAGTTTTAGCCGTGTTGCCAGTTAATTCGATTTCTGCGTGTGACACCTCAGTCGAAGGCAGCAGCGCCTGCCAAGCGCGCCTGAAACAAGACCCAGCGCTGCCGTTCGTCCCCTCCCTCGTTTTTCCAGTTTCAGAATAATGACAATAATGACTCCCATGCTCGTGCCTCGTAGCTCTTTCAGGGTAAAAGCTATTACCCGCTCGGCTGTCCCTGACAACCTTTCATTTCTTACTGTTGCCCGCTCTTTGTCTCTGATGCTTTATAGCATCCAGACTCCTTTTTAATTTTTTTTTTCTTTTTCTGTAGGCGATTGTCTGAACAGCCTGGCAGGGCTATAAACTGATTCTCTATCCACCTGCAGCAGCCTTTGCTTCCCACTCACACCTCAATAACTCAAGGCGAATTCAGAGCAATTAAGAACAGAACGCTTTGAAAAGCTGCAATTAGCATCCAAATTTCTCTTGATTACAGGCTTCAGCGTAGGCTTAAAAGAAGCTGCAGCATTAGCATTTATAAAATGTAGCGGGGAGACACTCGCTTTAATACCCTGGTGTAACTTCGCCCTTAAACGGATTCGTTTTCTCCACACCTCTCCCAACATCCCGATTTTTTTGTCCATCTGGGAGGTCAGTTTATTGTCTATACCTCTCAAACGTGGCTGTAAGATAAAGACAACGTTGGCCGGCAAGGTGGGCTTTTCCTCACAGCGTTTTATTCGCCACGGACCGACCTCTCCTGTTCCCCGGTAGGAAGATGGTTTCTTTGTGTAGAGCACTTTCCGCACCTTGCTTAATGGCGCGGAACAGGGCTTCACAGAGATATCATTTCGTTTCTAAACTGCTCTTCTTGAGCCTAAATGGAGAAAGCCTCCAAAACACTTAAAACGAAGAAAATATTAAAACCTACTTGTGGGTCGCAAATTAGGCGGGGTGGGGTCCGGAGCATCGTTGGAGGACGAGGGAGCGGAGGAAGCCATCCCTTCAGAAAAGCCCCAGTCCCCGGAGCTCGTATTTCCTCGATATTCCTCTGACGGGTGGGCAGCAAGGGATTTGCTGGAAGGAAGAACAGGCTGGTTTAGTGGTCTGGCCTCCTGGAGCACCGCACCGGAGTCCCGTCCAGACGCCAGCGGGCGGCGGCCGCGCAGGTCCCGAGGCGGCGGCAGGACCGGCCGAACAGGGAAAATGCCTCGACAGACTGAAGAACAAAATCCTCCCTTCGCTCGATTCCAGGGCGCTACCCCCGCGCCTGAATGACGGATTTAGCAGAGCATGAAGTCTCTAGCAATTATATCGGTGGCCACCGAGCAGGGCAGTTATGTGGCTCGCATCAAAAGGAGACCAACGTGCAAAGCGGGCTTCCAAATCACCAGCCCAAACGACCTGCAATCCCGAACAGAGCCCGCTTCTCGGCTCTACCAAACACGCGTCAGGCTAAGCACTCAGGAGAGACCGACAGATAAAACCCCGCCACCACAAAGGTGCGTTTTGCCCAGGTCCCATGACAGGCGCCACATACATGTGCATTTGCACACACGTTTCAGCAAACCGGGGCCGATGTGTGCTCCAGCACTAACCAGCGATCTCCCGCGCCCGTGCTCGCTTTAGCGGCGCAAATGGCAGGAGAGGCACGTCTGGCTGGGGAAGGGAAGATGCAGGAGCAGCCCTCGCTCCTCGCCAGATGTTCAGCGCTTTCCTGGCGGACACGGTGTTCCGATAACCAATACAGGGTCGCTGATCGAGAATTACCGGGTCAGTGCCCAGCTCGTCTCTTTGTCCCCACGGCTACCTGCGATTTATTTTCTTCCCCTTGTAAAGAAAATGAAGGTCGCGGTAACGAAAGAACGCTTTCTTTGTTAGCGGCTTTTTTCAAATTGGTAGCCACCGATTCATTTCCACTGCTGGGTGGATTTACACCCGCGTGTAAACGCAACGGATCAACGATTTCAATGGAAAACAGGTATTTAATTTTTTTAAGACGAGAAAGAAAACAGCCATAAACAGAAGATATTTTCTAGACAATACCTGGAAGTGAAGTAACAGGTTAACACTATGTCTAGGGCAGTAGCTGTATCAAAAATCCCGTTATTCCTGTATTCATACGACAGCGACCAAAACCGATTTTGGAAAGAAAAAAAAAAAATGCTCCAGAGGTTCCCAAAGGCTTGAAAAAAATAGGATGCTGTTTAGAGGACACTTACCGAGGGGGCGAGCGGACACTCTTATTGCCGTAGTCCAGGTTGGCACGGCGACTCTAGCCTGGGAGCGACCCGCCGCTTATAAACTCTGGCAGAAACGACGTCGGAATACCAATTACGCCGCGGAATTTAATGCGAGATGACCTTTTTTTCCAGAAGTGCTCGGATTTGCTTTTTTAAAAGCGTGAATCGTCGGTTGATCTGCTTCGACGCAGGCATGAGTCACAGGATTGCCGCCACCGCCTCCGCGCCGCTCCGCACGGGGGCTGGGGGCCGCTGGGGCTGCCGGCTGGGGCGGGGAAGGGCGGCCCACCGGCCCCGGCTGCCGCCGCTGCTCTGCTTAGCCCCGGGGCGGCGGGGCTGACTCCCGCGGCGGGTGGGGCTGTCCAGCCGCGGCGGGGGCGGCACCCCAAGCAGGCGGTTCTGCCGTGCGAGCCCCTCGGGCGGGCAGAGCCAGAGGCTTTCCCTAGACAGCGCCGGCTTGACCCGAGGTCGCCAGCTGTGCTAACAGGCACCGCGCACATCGGCGCTCCGCTGAGGCGGCGGGGCCGAACTCCCGCCCCGGCCCTCCCTTGAGCATGGTGCGGGACTCGAATGTGCCAGGCGGGGGCCGTGTGAATTGTAGCTTAGCAACACCCCCTGTCCCCCCCGTCCGCCGTGCCGAGGGTCTGATGTGACCCGCTGGCTCAGCCCGCCGTTCCCGCGGCTCGCGCGGCTCCTCCCCGCCAGAGGGTGGCAGAGGCACGGGTACCGCTGCAGGGAACACCTGGATGTCTGTGACCTGCCCTCAGCGTTGCCATTAGATTACGATTTTATACCAGACATCCCTTTGCTACAACCAAAAACATTAAGACAACAAGTTTTTTGTACCCCTGACAACCCCACGTCTGCGTTAGTCCATCCACACCCCGGATGCGCTTAGCCAACGTCTTGTGGTGGTGACCGCGGTGCTCTATTCCAGCATGCCACGGTAGCTACGCAGATGCCTAACCAAACCCTTCTCAAAAAGATGTCACGTAAGGGGCTGGGAGGAATCTGCAATGAGACGAGAGAAGGGGACACAGCCCAATGGAGCCAGAGAATTTCATCCTGTGCAGGAGATGCTGGGCAGCTCAACGAGCAGCAGGGCTGTGTCCTTTGCGAAGGACTCGAGGGAAAAGCAAAAACTCCCAAGCCCTTTCTGTGAAAGAAACCGTCCGACTGTCAGCATTAAGTAGCCAGATGACTACTGCTTTGTCGAGCACACTTACTCTCTAGGAACGGGACGCGTAGCAAAAACACCGGCAGCACAAAGGCTAGTTTTCAAACACAGCTTTACAGATACTAATGGCCCTAGCTGACACGACCTTTTCTCATGTCTAGACAATAATTTTAAAGACGGTTTCAACCAATCGAGCAAAACCTTTGCTCAGTGCAGAGTGAGAAATAATAATATAACAGTAACTAATTGTCTTTATAAATGTAAGCAAACGTTCGAAGGAAGTCATGGCAGGATTGCAGTACAAAGAGACAACGAAAGACCACGCGAAGAACCCCTAAGCCATCAGTCACTGTGAGACGCCACCCAGCCAGGCGTTATGCCCGCCACTGTGAGACGCCAATTCCTTCCCTTCTGGCTTTCCAGAAGTGCGTGTGTCTGGAGTAAACAGGCATGGTTTAACATATAGATTTACATCCTCGTAGAATCTGAGGCCCGCGAGGAGAAGGAGCCAGACAATGAAGGCCAGCGGGCCTTCCGCGGCGCGCTGGAAACACGACGCTCTCCAGCCCCTCGAGGAGCCCGGCGGCGCGGCGCTCCCGGCTCTGCTCTGCGCTCAGCACCGCGGACAGCGCCCGCTGCGGCCCGGCCGCGCAGCCCCGCAGGGGAGCGGCGCGGGCAGCAGCCCGGCACGGCCCGGGGGCGTGCGGAGCCCTCGCTCCCTCCCGGCCGTGCAGGAGGAGGCCGAGAGCGAACCCCACCGAGCCCGGCCCCCTGCCCGCCTCACGGCCCCTCTGGGTGGCGCTGCCTCTCAAGCCCAGGCGCTCCGCAAAGCCCTGCGCAGAGCCCGCCCGGCCGCGGCTGCGGCTGCTCCCAGCCCGCGCTCACCACGGGCTATTCGTCCCGGCCCCGGCAAGGGGAAAGCAGCCAACCCTGGAGCTCCGCGGGTCCCTCCCTCGCTAGCCTGGAAACGCTCGCTGCTCTTATTTGCAACGGACCCGCTTGAAAATCCGACCTAAACCCGAACCACTACAGCTCAGCGGCTTCATCCAGAACTCGCCACACCGAGTGAAGTCTTTGAAACACCCTTGCCACGTGTACACGGCCAGGCTAGGGCACTCAGATGTGCCGCTTTTCACCGAGAGGGTTCGAAGTCTTCCGCTGCAGCTGTGCTGCTCAAGCACAGCTATTTTCTCCTTGCATGAGACTGTCCCTTCCCTGAGGCTACTGTGCACTCTAGGCACAGGTTACAGAGAATCTCTTCGCTGCTGGGGACCCAGGAGACTTGGGCTTTACTTCGCATGCAGATGCTTACTGAGGATGTGAAACACGCAGGAAAAACCACTGATGCACGGTATCAGCAGGGCAGCAGGACCAAGATACACAATTCCCTTAGCTGAAGCTTGTAAGCGGCGCATGAGTTAAAACTCACTTTAAAAAGCCAGATCATGGGGTATTTCTTGAGTTCACCTCCATCCACAAACTGGACACGGGAAAATATGAATCTTGAGTACCCTGAGTGGGCAAAGGAATGAACGTGATGCAATAAATATCTGTAGCAACAAAGACCACCCAATAATTATATCGCTTTTATAGCTGTGGACATATAAACAATGACTGTCAAGCAGAAAAAAACCCCTATTTGTATTGCAACCTAGAGATTTGAAAAGTCACTGTGTTTGGACCTGCACAGAGTATTTTAAGAAAGATGAGAGCCTCCTGCCTGCACTGTAAGGGGGTCACAATGTAACTACATGACAATGGAAAGGCAAATAAGAGCATAAGTTCCTGTGCCATAACATTTCTTGTTTCTTCATATTCTGAACTATGATGTCATATATGCATTTATCTGCAGGCAGAGTAGTAAATTGACTTCTGGTGATTATTATTAATATTTTGGGGGTTCCCTGCATGAGTGATCTATGTTATCTTTTAATTGCCATTTTGTATGGATTATGAATATTTTAGCAGGCTGGGGTTAGGCTCTTTCCTTGAAACTGTATACAACAATAGGTACACAGAACATCTGTGATGTTTCTGGACTTGTAGGTTTTGTATTCTTTCCTTTGCAGTGTGTGATTTGTTTGTTTTTAGTAATACAGCTATAATTTGTAATCTAGTACATTATTATGAAATATATGTGTTGCATCTGGTATCTCTTTCTCCCTCCCCACCATTTCTGGTACAAAAAAATGTCTACTTTACCTGTATCTTAGACAGAATAGAATAATTTAAATAATAAATTTCTTAAACTCTTGACACAAAAAATTTGAAAAATTGTTAAGTGTTTCAGAACTTTTCTAGATACCATCTTCAGTAATTAAAAATACAGATAATAATTTCCTGCATATCTGTAACAAAAAACAAACAAACAGAAAAGTAATACGTTGAGAGAGAAAAAAAAGAGTGCTTTGATTATTTGGCCCTGTCCAGAAAATTCTACAAATGGAAATTTGGTGAAGACTGTGGATTTACCCTCCTGCTCTACAGATAATCTTTGTTGGTTTATGTCACTTCACAAAAATTAATTGAAGATGAATGATATGTTTTCTTTGGGTTTTATGAACAGTCAGCACTGATGTACCCAACTGGCCCATATTTAAGGATCATGTACATCACTTGAGTTTCAAAGACAGCTCAATATGAACTGCCAGAGGGAGCATTCAGCACTGCTGTGATAAAGGGCATTTAGAAAAATCTAATCTGAGGCACATTGTTTTACATACTTTGCAGCTTCTTGTTTTGGGATGTCCCCTTCCTGATCCATGCTGGCATGTCTTGTCCATTTTGATCTGCTTCATCTGAAAAACATTCCAAAGAACAACCCACCTCCTGAAAAAATAGCAGTGGAGAATCCCAACTCCCAGTATCCCCAAGCAAACATGGAAAGAAACAAAGAATGCCCTTACTTCCAAGCTATAACAAAATAAAACCTTCTTTATCTAGATGGATCAAACAAACTTACTTAAGTTAGGTGACTGTGATTGTGACTTGAAAAAATAACAGAAGTGGTAGTACACCCAGTAAGCCCACTCTTTACCAGTTTTAGGAGATTGCAATTTTACCCTGTGTCTGAAAGGAAATGTATTTCCTACCACTCCCAGTAATCCTGTAGAACCAAGACAGCTAATGCTTAGATATATTTCCTCTTATGACATTTAATTGTTACATATCACTGAATTATATCTTTTTATCCTATAGGAAGACATCAGTTTACAATGAGAACATTCAGCAGTTTCAGGAGTGCTGCTGCAGAAGATCCTGCAGTTTGACTCTTCAATATCAGAACAAATTTGGAGAGCTGGATTCTGGGATTTTTTAACACATGATCCTTTAAATTAAGCATATTTCATAAATAATCCTCAGGAAACAAGAAGCATGGGCTTTTCTGCTACTTAAAAAAAAAAACTCCAAAGCACTTCTCAAATAATAACTCTATTTCAGGTATGGGCCTTGCAAATCTCAAAAGTTTTTGGGATCATTAGAGTTATGATCTTAGCTAGGATTTTTGGTTGGTTGCTTTGGGTTTTTTGTTTGGTTGGATTTTTGTTTGGTTTGTTTTTCCCCCTTTTCCCCCTCTGTCTTCTTTGGTGGATAAGTCAGGTTTTGGCTTGACAACTTTGTTAGCTCACCCTGGATAGCCATCAGTACTAGTCAAATAGCAGACTCTCTGCAGCATTGCATTTGAAGCCCTTCCTTCCTCTGGTTTCTTTTTGGCTACAATATTACAGAAATGGAAACAAAAATTGTTTCCAGACTGGAAGGTTAAGTGCACCTGGTTGAAATACAAGGGCTTTAAGCAAAGCACCAACACCTACATTTTTAACATGGTGCAAAGCACAGAAACACAAACAGGATGGTATGGACAGCTACAAAGGTGGACAGCTGGCACACTGTACTCTGAAAAGTACAGTGATATGTTCTTATCTACCAAGACATGTGTTTGTCCACCAGAAAAAACAGATGGACAGGTAAGAAAAAAAGAAATCCCTTCTCTCTGTTAGACTGAGTAGTTAATCTTCCCTATTCTGAGTGGATTTCATTAGCATTTTTACAACTAACAGATTCCTATTTGGAGGTAACAGAAGAGCGCATGAACTTTAAGGAAAACAATCAGCTGTTACACAGGCTTCTCTAAATCAGTACAAATATGGAGGACTATGAAAATATTGAGGTGCATTTTTAAGGAAAAAAACACTTCTCCCAGAAGAAGAGAGAGGTAATTCAAATTGAAAACATCTCCCAGACAGAAAAATCAGATTAGACTTGTTACAGACACATATTCCAATCTATTTATGTAATAAAATCTTGTCTACGTTGGCCTTTCAAAACTTCTCTGCAAAGCACACACTTACCTAATGCTCTTGATTCCTCTTGATGGTATTCTGATAGCTGCACTTGAAGAAGACAACCACAGGAATAAACAGAGCTGCTGTCATCTGGGACAGCATTAGCAACTCAGCACTAGAACAAGAGACAGAACTTAGCCATGCTATCTTTAATGGTTTAGCCACAACAAAGTTTTTTAAAGCTAATACACATGAGATGAAGAGCAGCACTGCTCTGAGCAGTGTATCGAGCATAACCTCTCTCTTCATAATCTTAAGGGATACTTAATGTTTGCTAGGGTTTAAAGGAACTGCCTGGGAAGGGATTCAAGATGGTACAATGGATCATGCTCTGATTTCCAACAGCTCTGTTCTCCCCAGGACAGGTAACAAGGCTACTTGCATTTCTCTCCTGCTGCAGGGAGAACACCAACAACAGAACAACAGCTTGGGACTTCACTCCTCAGCATTCTTCTATTAATCATCTTTTTTTCTTCAGAGATTATTAATCTGTTTAAACAAATGTCTCAACTCACTGAAAGTAACATGAGCTAGCAAAAGTGTTAAAAGATTTGTCAGATATCCACACTCAAGCTAATCATGCCATACATAAAAAATTAAGGATGTTCCACTGGCTTCTTCCTTCAGAGAAAATTCTGTTACAAGAGCTGTAGGGATCTGAAAACTGAATGAACAACATATAGCTCTTATAGAATGTTAAAGAATCCAGAATTTCCTTCTCCAGAATTTGAAATGTTAGACGTGGAATCTGGCTTGTGGATTGGTGTAAATTAGAGTAGTCAGATATTGACATAACCACTGCTTGCTAGAAACAGGCTGTTTACCATGCTGCTGCAGCTGCAGTAAGCAAGACTGCATTCTGGTTACTGGTTTTTAACAAGTTGGGTTTTTTTAAAATCACTGTGTTTGTGAGTGAATAGGCTCTTCCTAAGATACAGTGTGGGATCCAGGTGGGTGAAGCATAACTCCTGAGAATTTTAAGAAATTCTTGTTCAAGTTAAGGCATTACAGATTGATCTGCTATTTTAAAATGTTTTTTGGTCAACAGCCAGTTTAAAAATGCGTATTTTAATCAACCAACCAGCCAGCCAGCTAACTAACTGAGCACAAAAGATGCAAAATCCCTTCAAAAACCATTTAACACCCAACAATTATCCTTTATTTTCATTTTGCATTAATTCCCTACAGAAGAACAAGAATCCACTGGTAATGACAGGGACTCCAGGAATGCCTTGAGATGCCACTGGGACACTGGGATATTGTACCTTGGACCAAGAAAAAGTTCTGGAGACCTGCAAAGGCACTTCTGCAACACAGGAAGATCTCTTCAAGTAATTAATCTCAAAACCTGTGATTTCATGTTTTTATGCTGCTGGGATTAAACAAAGAAACAGACCCTGCAAAACTAAGCCCTGTTAAGAGGAACAAGTGTATGATCAGTATTCTCTGCCATGTTTATCCAAACCTATCTGCATCAGGAATTACTGAAAGGAAAATAACACAACACAGAGACATCAGTTCAGCTAAAGGCAGGGAGAAACACATGGAAGTTGTTTTATATGGGCACACCTATCTAAGCATGAGAATATTAACCTATTAGTTCTCCAAGACTTATAAACTTCATTAAATAACATTTAGATACATCATTGGTGAACAGAGATTTTTCTTATGCTAAGGTAAAAGAAAGATACACACTTAAAATTATAGCATGCAATGGTTATTATGTAATTTTAAACATTAATACCAGCCCCTAGAATTTCTGCAGTGAAAAGGAATACTAAATTTTAATGTACTTACCTGTTTAATAAAATACATTTATTGTATCTTTTCTTCTGCCTACTCCAGAACAGCATGTTAGCTGTGTTTGGTTTTCATTAGTTAACTTTAGTGAATGTGGTTACACTCTGTCTAATTCTCCACATCCATATAACTTCATTTTTTTTATAGTAAAATTAATAATACTTAAACGAAATTAAACTGTAAATAAAGTAGGAGTTGGGTACAAGCCTTATCTGCAGTAGCATGGCTCCAAGTACTTTTTCCCCAGCTTAAAATCGGAGAGTAGCACTATCTGTCCAGTTAGAGGCATACCTTTTTACAGGAATGTCAGCCAATGTATATCCAGCTTCTAAAAATATTTTAACTTATTATCTATTTCTTTCCGCATTGTAACATGGTTCACTTAGTCCTCACCATGTGGACACCAACTGATTTGAGGTAATACATATGGCACACATCTCACATAGATGTCTGCTTTAAAAATGGCAAAGATATTAGTATAAAATGTAAACCATCTTGAGTTTATACATATGATCTATTCTTGAGATTCTCTACTAAAGGGGAATTTGACTCTCAAGAGCATATCTGAATCATTTTCAAGTTTTAATTCCAGTCCAGAAAAGTAAGCTTACTTATAAAGTAGGAAGAATGACTCCCAACCTGTTTTCTCCCTGTCATAGTAAAAACATTCATAAGAACTCACTTAGTTTTTCAGCAAATTGTTTTGCTTCTAAAAAAAATGCAAATTCAAAACCAAGCAATAGGAGATGAATGGTGTGGACGCTAAAATGAATATTAGTAATTCAGGAATCACAACTGTGAAGAGGTTGATCATTTTCACTCCTTTCAGTTTAATTCCACTTCCCACTGGAAAGCAGCTGATTTACTTATCACTTATGCATGTCTAGAAAATAATCCTTACGTCCTTTCTAAAGCCTAGCTGTTGTCCAGAGAAATTAAATTAAATATCTGGTAACTTTTTCAAGGAGTCTCAGTCTTATAATCTCTTACGGAGACCAAACTTCTCAGGAGTGTAAATTCAAACTTTCCCAGTTGATTATGAATATTTCACACCACAGTGGCAGCTACTACTGTAGTTCATAGCCACGCAGTACTCAGTCTATAACTTCTATAAATGTTGACAATAAATTAAATTGGTACAAGTCACAGTCTTATCAGTTATGTAGATTTTCTGATCAATTTCACAATTGGCACTTATTCAACAGTGTTACTTGATTTATCTCCAAATCTAGATGAGAGACTGTCACTGAAGTTATGTATTTTTTCCAAAGATGTCAGGCATGGCTTTTCAGCTAAAATGCTCTTAAGAGCTATTTCATTAATGTCAAGGCTATAAAAATCACGCCAATTTTCAGCAAGCGGTGCTTTTATTTTAAGGCAGCATTTCTGCCACTCAAAACAGCAACACTGTTTTGTAGATTACAGAGTTTTATATAATCATGCTGGTTTTGCCTTGTTCAAGTGGTGCAAAGGAATATATCAAATCCAATACTCCTAAAATACTGTTTTGCTCAACTGGTGTGTCAGTTTCCACGTAATGCGCCGCTCCAGCAGGAAAACTTTATAAATTACTTCTGAATACATCGTTTGCATGTGTCATCAAGTGAGAACACACGGTAATTTTTACAGGTATAAGCTTGAAAATATTACCACTACAAAAATTCTAAGATCTGATATTAATTTAAAAATTTTAATATATTTTAGAGTATTTTAAATTAATTTTATAAATTTTTTTTAAAAATACTGAATTTTCTAATAGCAATTAAACAGTGTATATTGAAGATTGTTGAGGAATCAAAATCATCTGTGAAATACCATACTATCTCCACACTAATTTTCTTCAGACTTTTCTTCATCATTACTATTTGAACAGCTAGGGTTTTAATTTTTGTTTTGTTATTGCTGCTTTCATCTCTTTTTTCTGTATCGCCTTCCTTTTCCCCACTGATGAATTTGTGTGCTGCTTCTGCCATAAAAACACACACAGCCCAGCAAAGCTCTAAAATCAGCACAGCTGGTCACCAGAAGATAATTTCTGGGAGAATGTTTGAATTATGCCACCAAGCCACTCTGCTGTTCCTGTTTCCTGTAGCTACACAGTGGCTGGAGAAGGGAAGGTTCCCCCTCTCTCCACACCCTGCCCCAGGTGTCTTTATATCCTAAACGGATACAGGACTGGGAAGACTTATCACAAATGAGCCATGTAAGCTCCAGGGAACATGTGAGAGAACAAAATGCACATCCAAAACAGGTTTGGGAGTATTCAAAGTGAATTAAGCTATGTTTGTAATTCTTTCCTTCTCATATAACAGAATTCAAAGGGACTTCTTAAGGTTAATATCCTTCAGACTAACATTCATTTCATAATAAGTGTGGCTTATATTTTGGCACAATTCAATTGCCATGATCACAGGTAAGGTCTCAGAGCACCTTCAGATGTCACTTTGTGAATAAGGGGCATTTTAAAATTGATTTCCTTTACTAATTTTTACATATGCTCTGCTAAAAATATCCTGCTAGAAGAGTTTTCTTCACCATTTGTCTTCTGCTTCAGTGTAGGGTGACCTTAACTGAGATGAGGTTTTGATGTTTTAGTTGAGATTATATTGAGACAGTTGATGTGAACTCACATGGGCTACTTGTTCTGAATTTAGAAGACTGTTTCTAAATTTGCAGGATTTCTGACTTTTTTCTTTCCCTCTTAATATACAGTAAAATGAATATTTGCAATTGAACATTAACAAATGGAGAATGTTTACTTTGACATTTTATAGACCAAGGCGGAATATTTAAGACATAGAAACCCCAGACATAATAGAAGCATTTTCTAAATTGCTGGCTTTTAAAATACAAAATCAGGTTCCTGTTAGTAAAATAATTCTCATTGTGAAAGGCAAGACTATCTATACAATAAATATTGTAGCTGGGATTCTCAAACTTATCCACCACCTTTTCTTCAAGAAGTGGATAAAACTGCTTGGCCTTAGTATTTTCTGGTTCATAGATGAGAACTGCAGGCTGACAACATAATACACTACAAACACATACGATGAAAATAAACAGAGAAAATAAACAGAAAAAACCACCACAGAGCTAAGTCTGCCTCTTATGGTTCATGAAAGTGTAAATCCTGTAATGAAATGAAATGAAAAACTTTACAAGTACACAGATCAGAAATGGATATTCATAGCCTGAAGAATATCATGCTCTTGGGTAATATCATAATTTTGAGTTAAGTGTCTGCAGTGCAATGCAATGCAATGAAGAAAAAAAGGCTTCAATAATATTAGGATTAGGGTAGAAAGATGACGAATTACTTGTAAGAGCAATAAGATGATAAAGATATTAAATAAAGATAGTAATTTTGATACAATGATTATATCAATTAAGAAAAAACAGACAGAAAATTCAGATACCAGGTTAAACCTGGGAGAAACTCCACAATAGCAAAACACGAAAAACTTGTATTATTTTGCATACCACTTGCACATATGCACTGTAAAGTGAGCAATACCAAATTCAAAATCTGACAGAGAAGAATAATTTTGAAGGTGAAAACTGCCCTAATTACATCCTTCAAGATTCTGTTAGACAATGGCTGTGCAATTTTATTTTTTCAGAAGCTAATAGAATCTTCATTAGTTTTGTTATAGCAAAGTGCCAGTATTTTGGGTTTTGCCATTCTACCTCCTCTTATCCATCTTCCTTCTCTACTGCATTTTCTACAAAAACCAGCTGCAGAAGTTGAAATGAAGGTTCCCTTCCCCATCCTAAAAAACAATGCATGCAGGAACTTGTGACCAGATAATAAACAGGGAGCCAGGACAAATCAGCTGAAGTCACTTGGAGGAAACAACAGCAACAAAGATCAAAAAATGAAATACCAAAGCCAACTACTCAATTAACTGACAGCAGTCAGGCAGGCAGAAGAGAAACTATTATAACCCTAATAATCATGTATTTAGGGCCTCCAAAGTTGTGCTGTTTGAGAAATATAGAAAAATATATAACTATATTTCTCATCAAGAGTTGTCACTGGGAAATCATAGGAATAACTGACACAATGTAGCATGGGTATTTTTCACTATAAACCAAAATCATGTGTAAATCTAGTTCTGGGAATGAAAAGCTGTTTAAACAAGCAGGTCGAGTGGAAGTTGTCCCTGCTCATGGCAGAGGGGTTGGAACTAGATGGTCTTTAAGGTCCCTCCCAACCCAACCTATCCTGTGATTCTATTGTATTATTCCACAATTCATATACCTCTTTTCAAAATTACCAAAATAGGAGGCAGCATTTGCTATGCATACAAGTGCAGAAATTCTGGAAATGAGGTCTCAGTGCCCTGCCTATATTGAAACTGCCCTTGTACTGTGCCCCCAGGGAGGAGCAGAGCCTTGTAGTGAAGCAGCATTCTGATGCACTGAAACAACAGGACACACACATACATGACTTCAAGATCAGAAGAATAAAAAAGCACATAGTACCTGGTTTGTATTTGACATGCCCATAGGTTTTCTTTCAGCCTTATAAGAATTCTAGCTCCAGTGCTTAAGCTTCCCAAGTTGGAAAGGTAATACAAAGTAATACAATTCACAAGTCTGCACACATTAATGCTCTTGATTACTTTCTGTTGTTGCTGGGGCACAGAATGGCCCCTGGAGAAACAATTTCACAAATGCTTTTTCAACTACTGGTTCTAATTGTAATGAATTTAAACATTCTACACAAAACAAAGACATGTCATGTTTATTTATCTATATGTTCACCTATAGTTTATTTCTATAATAGAAATATAAAAACAGATTAAAGGACAAGTCACAGAACATGATGATGTTGAGTTCCCATAATGTAGCTCACCCAATACTATGTTTTATTTGATCTAAATTACAATGGTGCCAAGTGAACCACAGGTTAAACAGTTCACCCATGCATTTCCAGTCTTTCAAAATTAATTGGGTGACAAATTGTTGTATTATTGAGCTCTAATTGCTTAAAAAAGCATGTAATAGATCAGCTGCAAAACCAAAGACATATTACCATGGTGCTGCTTGAACTGCCACTTCTGAAAAGCAAATTCAAAACAGTTGTTTTGCATTTTGGCTCACCTGACAGAATTTTGTTCCTCAACTCAAATATTTCTTTGACTTTAAGCTGATGGTGAATTTTTTTAAAGTTTCGCTTCAAATATACACTATCAAATTGTTCAACACTATGCTTTGTTTGATTTCTCTGATTAAGCAATGAGTATTTGAAAGCAAATAGTATTATAAGAGTTAGCAATTGTTAAATAGTTTACCTTTTGGCCCCTAAACACATAGTTTTTCATTCTGTTTGTTTGCTTCCAAAATAGAGACAGTAACTTGAAAAAGCATTAATTTGCTATTTATGGTATTACTTAAATCCTGAGGTAGTGAAAATTTTCACCAGCTTCAACAAAAACTCACATAAAGACATATCCTGAAACTTTGGAATTACTTAATTTACTACATGAATATGCAAAAAAATGGCATGTTAAAAATCATTCAATTAATCTATTGCCACAAAGGAGGTGTATATTAGATTTTGGACTAAGCTGATGCTTACCTTCTTGGGTTTTGTTCTTTTTAAACAGCTGTCTCTAGTAGAAAATGAAATGACAAAACAAAATAAAAGACCAATCATGTCTTTTTCTTTACAGTAGACTATCAGAATTTGTCTGAACAAACATTGAACTCTAGAACAAACTAGAAAACCCTTTTTCTTTTCTTTTAAAGGAGGCTTGGGACAGTACATTTTTACTTTGCTTCATTTGCTGAAACAATTAATTAATATTGATTAAAACAAAGAAAAAAATCCAACAAACAAAAAGAAAGGAAACCAGTGAGGACTTTAACAGGATTTCCTACAAATTCTTGAGGTGGGCCCAGGGAGGGGTCTCTATCACTATTAGAAGTAATCTATCCAGCAAAACACTGATATGCAGCTCATGATCTACCTGATTTTGTAAACACCCACAGTTTGTTCTTACATCCCACTGAGATCACTAAAACTTCCATGTGTGCTTAAATGAATTTCTCTGGGGATTCTTCAGTAAGCAAGCCACATGAATGCAACAATTACGCTCTTTAGCATTTAAGAGTTTCTAGAATTTGTGATTATACTTTTTGATGGCCTTGCTTTTCCACTGTTATTAAAACCTCACCACTACAGATTGACTTTGTAGTCCTAATGGATCACCACAACAAAGCAATATGGAACAAACATGCAGGGATTTTTAAAATGTGTCTAATGTCTACTCTTTGTCATTAGAGAAACAAAAAAATAAGCTTCTATTTTTAATAACCAGACTTCTTATTCTAGAGTAATTTTAAACTCTTATTTGGTAGATCTTACTAAAATAATGTTTAAGATTTACCAGTTATTTCACCCCTTGCATACAACAGGCACCTTGGCCCACCCCATGGATAATAGGAGTGGAAGAGCTTACCTGGGAGCGAACAGCCAGGATACAGCCCCTCCTGATTCACTGAGCTATTGTCTGGAATTCAAGGAGAGCAAGCAGCAACAAGATAGCTCTAGAAACAGAGAGAAGCTGTAGGCCATGCAGCCCCTTTTCCTCTGCCTAGCAGATGTCCAACCATGTAATCAGGAAGGGTTAATTGACATTATATGACTGTACAATGGTGAAGTTCTTCAGCGTGAGGAGCAGCAATACTGGGATTGCACATCCAGAAAGGAGTGCGAATTCCAAGAGTTGTATTGCACTTTCACAAGTTCCTAACCTAAAAGCTCCCTATAGTAGCTACAAAACCCTACATTTTACTTCAACTGTAGCTACAGCATGGCCTCCATAACTACATAAAATCAAAGTACAATTGTACAAAGTACAATTTGAATGTAGAAGTTGGAATAAAAAAGCTTAAAATTTGACACATCACAGAAATTATGCCCAGTGCAGTAAGTACCATACTTAACCTACTTTGCCCTTCAGAATGTGCACTATTTATTATAATTCTAGCTTAGTCCACTGGGTGGATTGCTCCTTTTTTATCCGCTAGGCCCGATCAAATCAGTGCAATAGAAGAACTGCTGATGCATGAAATGATAGGTCAGTGTAACCTTGTCATGGAGTAATATCCCTGCAAATCACAGTAAACAAATAAAACAATTCATTTGATTTGCTGTAGGTATTAGGCAAGGCATAAATTATCAAAATCTAAAGCAGGAACATTTTAACTGCAAATATAATATATTGTTCCACACTACTATACCAAAACCTCATTTAAATAACAGCTTAATGCACAACATGAGGAAAAAGCTTTTACAAATAAATAGTGGTTTTAGTCACACTACCATCTACTGGACTTTCTCAAATCAATATAACCAATGGCCTTTGTACAATTAAAGCTTTCTAAAAACTTTTGTCATCAGGTGTCTTTCTTTTCTTGTCTTGTCAGATACAGATGTCTCTGGAGTAAGTTCATCTAAAAAATTAGCACAGTACATTTAGCATAATTTTTACATATAAAAGTCCTCTTATTTGCTATTTTTACTTTTCATTTTATTTTTTTACCAAAATAAAGTTAGCATTGCATTCTTGGAGTTATCATGTACTTAAGAAGAAATTTGTCTAAGAGATGATTCATGATCATATAAGAAAATACTTTGGAAGGTAACTGTAAAAGTGATAAAACTGAACTACCACCCCAGTGGTCACATGCTAAGACAACATTCTATAAAACATATTGGAAACATCTATGCATTATATTATTCTTAACAGCATAAGATGTTCCATATGGACATCTGATACACAGTGCTATTAATAAAAAATATTTTTAAAAAACCTTTTAGAATAAACTACATATATGTTTGTGTAAGCATACACACATTTACAGAAGCTGAGGCTGGTAAATAAACTGACAGAAGCTTACAAGGCTGGTGTTGTGTAATTACCAGAGTACCTGCTCACAGTGGTTTTACGTAGCAACAGTAAAATGTAATATAAACAAAATTTAAGTGGTATTTAAACTGGAGACTGTAATCATGAATGGTTTGTTATATATGACAACTGTATAGAGAACAAATTACATATACTACTGAGAATCTAATGTGTGCTGAACTTCTAAAGTGGTGGGGTTTATTTTCTTTCCTAAAATATTCTCAGGAAAAACTGTTCAATTTTACTAACAAACATAGTCAGACTATTTTAAATGTTAGGGATTAGTGAATGGGTACCTGGTTGTTTTATGTGAGACAATAAATGTTTAAAAGGCATGGTTTAACATTAAAAAATAATGCAAAGTCATTTTAAAGTATAAATCACAGTATTTATAATTATACATTTAACACAAGAAGAAGGTGTTAGAATGAATTCTTGAAAAAATAATATTTTATTTGGGACATGAGTGGGAGCATATACATTATTGTGATAGATAACTCAAGTAAAGTATTTTTGTCAGAGCAATTTGCCAGCAAGAGGGTATGTCAGCTCATTATCAGCCCTACATATTGCACTATAATGCCATTACTAGGTTTAAACAGGTCTGCCTGGCCACACAAAAGACAAGATAAAAATATTGAGGATATTTCTTAAAAAAATGATTAAAAAGTCAAAATAAAATCATTAGATACCGAAATGTGTTATCAATGCTACCGTAGCAAACACGCTTTCCAACATTTTAATAATAGACTTGGAAATTAGAAACTCTTACTAAAAAGAATGCCACATTATTTGTAGTCACAGATACTTCATAAGGAAATACAACTGAAATGATCGTTTCTGGCATTCCAAACCCCTGAAAAATAAAATTAAACATAAAGAAATAATTTTAAAACAAGTTTCACAACCATATCCACATAAAATCTAATAGAGATCTGAAGGCTCCCATAAACAGAATCAGCTGGTTTTTCTTTAATCTTCTGCTGAAAGGGTTTGTGACACAGTACTCATATGCCAAACCCCCCCCAGGAACATTAAACAAAAAAGATCTGCAACTTTTCTGGTCAGTCTTAGGGATACGTTCATTTTTTCTATAGCATACAAATTAGAAGTTCAGAAGCTCAATAACAAAAAGCAGAATTCCTGAACACACAGTAGTTGTTCACCCCTGAAAGCAGCAGACCAGTGTCTCCCTGCTCTCCTGGCCATTACTGGCATTTATAAATATTTTCCCCTTTGCTGCTCTCTCACTTTGAAGCAGCTGAAGCAAGCTGGGTTTTGTTGCTGGGTTTTGGCCTCCCCTCACAGAAGGCACACAGCTGTCAGGAAAGCATGATGTTTTATGTTTGAATTCCACTGCGTGGCCAGACCCTGCTCCCTTAAAAGTCAGAGAAAGCTATTCCTTTTAGTTAATGAGGAGCAGAAAGGGGTCTTGAGTAGCAAATTTCTTCAGTAGTGTGTGTATTTATAGAAACCTAGAAAGGTTTGCATTGAAAGAGACATTAAAGATTATCTAGTTACAAACCCTCTGCCATTAGCAGGCACTTTCCCCTAGACCAGGTAGTTCAAAGCTCCCTCCAGCCTGCCCTTGAACTCTTCCAGGGATGAGGCATTCGCAGCTTCTCTGGGCAACCAGTTCTACTGCCTCATCACCCTCACAGTAAAGAATTTACTCTTAATATCTGATCCAACCTACTCTCTTTTAGTTTGAACATATTACCTCTTGTCCTGTCCCTCCTTGGATTTGCAAGAAGTTCCTCGCCAACTCTCTTGTAGGCCCCTTTAGCTACAAGCAGGTGCTCTAAGGTCTCCTTTGGAGCCTTCTCTTCTCCAGGCAGAACAGCCCCAACCCTCTCACCCCTTCCTCATAGGAGAGATGCCCCAGCCCTGTGATCATCCAAATTCACTCCAAAGGGTCATTTCATTCTTCTGTTGGGGTCCTACAGCTGGACACAGTGCCCCAGGTGGGGAGTAGAGGGGATTTCAACGGGGTGAAATGACAGGCAGAAGACAATGCTACTACTTGAAGAAGTGGCTAAACTTCAGATGCTTCATAAACACCCCAGATGTGATCCTACTTAATATTCTGGGACATTTTATAGCCCAGGGAAAAGCTGTGAGGACTGAGCTCTGTGTGGTAATGCTGTTGCACATCTGACCCTCAGAAAAAATGAACTATAACAATGTCAAAGTTTATCCCACTGCAGTGAAAGGTGAACAAGCCACTTTACAGAAATAAGAGGAGTCTTGAGGGCCACGTGCATTTAAAACAAAACAAAAGAAAAATCAAACTAATAACAACCTATCAATCAAACAAAACCCAACATGCCTCCAAAAAACCCCAAACCCTCCCCCAGCAAAAAACAAACCCAACCAAAACCCAAAAGAAAACAAAAAACCACACCAAAAGCCACTATACCAAAAACGTTAGGTATCCTGGACCTACAACTCTGTGAAATTACTTCCAACCTGCCTCAAAAAAAGTCTGAAATATGTCCAACATTCCCGTCGGGTTTATTTCCTCAAGTCCCCTCAGCCAACGCGCCTCCTGGAGCAGAGCAGTGCCCGCCCAGCGGGGCGAGCCCGCCCGCTCAGCGCCAGCGGCACGGCAGCCTGACCGCCGCGCTTGTGCTGCCACAGCCCGGGGCACGGGCACGGGCAGGGACAGGGCAGGGGCAGGGCAGGGCAGGGGCACGGGCAGGGCAGGGACAGGGGCAGGGCAGGGCAGGGCAGGGGCACGGGCACGGGCAGGGCAGGGGCACGGGCACGGGCAGGGCAGGGCCAGGGGCAGGGCAGGGGCACGGA